>SCLH01001896.1:315252-340846 GCA_004367855.1 Oikopleura vanhoeffeni | reverse complement strand
GATCGCGATTCGGAAACCGATCGATCCAACCGTCACGGATTCCGATCCGATCCAACTTGTCCCGCCCCTGCCTAATATCAACATATACAATAAAATAGCCTATTGTATCATCCAGTATACATGATATAGTGCTACTATGGTCAATCAGGTATTGGCCCTTGAATGCATGGGGAAAGAAACAAATTGAGAAAGAAACACAATAAATTCATTAAACCATCATTAAGAAACATTCAATAACAGGTATCAAAAGCTTGGGCACTTTGCATTGCAAATATCATTACACAAACTCCACATATTTGGAGCATAGAACAAGCCTATATAAAAACAATTTTAAGTTGCTGGAATTTGATTGTATGTAAATTTGTCATACGTCCGGCAAAGATAATAAAAACTATTTCACCCGATCACTCATTAACTTTTTTTCTTTATATACTTTGTTGGCTAATAAATACGGGACCCGAAAGCTCGCACGCCCAACGTTTTTCGAGCCCAAAAACTTTGGGAGAGCGTAGTGCGACCAAAGTGAGACACCTTCCCTTTTGGGGACAGGTGCTTCGAGTTAGAGGTTATGAGTAGCTCTACGGGGTATACTTCATCGTTCGATGGATTACTCTTGACAGACCAATTCTTTGATCAGGTGGCTACCATAATAATTTGACCAAAAATTCCAAAAAAAACAACGAAAGACGGTCGAGAGCTGAAATTATAAATCAGAAGATAAAAATCCATGAAGAAGTTTCACGAAAACAAAATCGATAAATGGAATCCATTCAGATCCATTTAATTGCCGATACGACAATTCGCAGAGACTATTTCAAACTCCTAATATATACAGTCATTAACACATGGCCAAAGAGATCAAACAGCAGATTACTTTCACCACTCGAGAGCAGAGGATGGCCACCATTTCACTATTGTTCGAGACAACTGTCAGCAAGCTTGATACATGTATGCTTCATGTTCAAACAACCTGAATCTCAAAAGTGTTAAAAGCCAAATTTTGGGTTGAAATCAAAAAAATCCCATACTATTAATTTCACCAAGGTACGACCTTTGAGAAAAAATCATTATTTTTGAATAAGTATGAAAATCACTTTAAAGTACATTTTGAAGCCAAGAAAAACACAGAGGAATACTTGTGAACATACAAGTTTCTGCTACTAATTACCACGTTCCTTTGGAAAGTCGGGGTTCCTGACTGTTACTATTATGACATTCGCGACGATAGACACGCCATCCCAAAACAATTCTCCGGTTTGTCATACAGAGCACGAGATGGTTTATCAAATAAAGACACAATTAACTCCCAGGCAAGCCGTTAATGAATGCGATTGGAACTCATAGCTACGATTTAATGGACAGTAAAACATTAATCATATAATATAAAATATTTATCTTGAAAATTGAAAATCTAAAAAAAATTTTGGCGCCGACTTAAATCTGGAGAGATCTAAAAAATCTAACATATTATTTCAGGAATCGAGAAGATTACATGCATCCTATACAAACACAAGCAAAATGTAAAACGCTGGACATAAAAACATACAAAAAACAAAATAAAAAATCAAAAAAAAAAAAAAAACAACATCAAAAAAAAATAAATACCAAAAGCATCTATTGAACACTTATTCCTGGCACCGAGTTGGCCCGTAATTCAAAAGAAATAAACAAAAAATTTACTTCTACAGAGTTTGCGGCACGGAATGATTTCACACCCGGTGTTCCTTTCTGGAAGTGAAATTGCCATTTATGGGCATCTCACTTTTTGACGGCACCTTACAGGTTCTTACGCCATTACACGAAGTTAAGTCAAGCTATACATTCTTTTCACATTATCAATTTGAACAATGATAATAAAGTCTCTTCTATATCCGGTTATTTATCCTGACTGCGCAAAAAAACATCGCTAACCATACTGTAACATTTTGCCCTAGAATATTTTTTTTTGAAAGAAAACTCATTGAACGACGACAACATTTTTTCCCCCTTTTAAAACCACACAGATGTCATTCATAGTTTGGACTGCGAATTCGCAATCAAAAGTCCTATTAACACTTTTCCCGAAAACACTGTAAACCCTTTGTTCAGTACACTTTACTACGTAATTGGATGAAACACTTAAAGAATACACATCTTGGCAATTTTTTTACAAAAAGCCAAATTTTGTATAACGTTTTGGCGCATTTATTTGCAGGTGCATCCTATTTTTAAATAGATGAATCCGCCGGTAATTCAGCACCTAATTAAGTCTTGAAAATATAAAACTCGCCCGTTTAAAAGAACACGGTGGTGCCGGTCTACTACCCTTTTTTGAAAAATCAATTTCGTCAGTTTCTGTAAGCTGTTTCATATTGTTCAACAATTATGTACTGCTTGGCATTGATCATTGAAACCCCGATTTTGCCACTAAATATCTGGCGACCACCTCTTAATGTATCTTTTTATTATTCTACATCAAATGATTCGATTGCGGGCTCACTAATTTTTTTATCATTGTTTATATTACGAAAACACATCCTTTAGTTTTTCATCGTGGCTTTTGTGTTTAATTCACCTCTAACAAACGTTAATTCCTTAAGTTTATTTCTAGAAAAAACTATTCAGAGTTATATTGATAAAACTATTCATTTAATATATAGACACGTTATATATCAAAAGAACGTTTCTTGCCTGTTTATTGACTATAACTTTGATGTCGCTTAAGGCCTCGGGCTTTTGCACACTTCATATGGGCTCTTGCTTGAAAACTTTTCACTGGACTTGAATATATATCTTCCCAAATTACCATCAAAGTGATGATCCATATCGAGGCAACTTTTGTAACGAGCGACATTTTTGCCCATCATGGGTTTTTCTTAAGAAAATTTTTAGACGCTCGCATTTACTTTTCCGAATTTCGAGACCAATTTGAGAATTTTGGATGAAAAGTTCCAGACATAATTAAAAAAAGAATGCCTTATTTTTCGTTTTTTTTTCAATAGTTAATTCAATCAACCCGAAAAAAAACTCTACAAAATGGCGACTTTAACTTGTCCGACTCTTGTGACCACTATTTTATACTATGCTCTTTGTTGAAAAACCATATGACCATGAGTTTAGTGATTTTGTGAGTCAAAATAATAAGAAGATATTTTTGAATTCTTTTCTCATTTCTGCTGTTGCAAAAGCAGACAATTTTCAAACAATTTTTTTTGGAACCTTAGCTGAAATTCTGGTAATTGGCAACTGGTCTATTTAGTTAAAATTTGGCTGTAGTTTTGTTTCTACGCTCCTTTTATACCTCTGAATTCATACTTTTTTGAAGTGAATAATACGGTCTGCGCGACAAATTAAGATAACGCCCTCTTAGTCAAGAGAATAAAAAAAAAATTATTCATCGAAGTGCCAAATTAGCTAAGCCGAACCTGGTCGACGTTTTAAATTTATTTCATTATAACTCATAAAAAGAAATTATTTTTTTGATGTGTCTAAATTCTCGTTTTTTTCGACTTTTTTTCAAAAAATTTAAACTTTTCGAATTTCGAACATCCAGCTGATCAAGCCTTTTGGCAGTGGAGGCCTAACCATACAGTACCTCAAATTATATTTTTTTAACTAACTCCTCCGGATTTAAGTCAGGATGTTAACCAGGTCTAATTCATATTATTTTAGTTTTTTTCTTTGACGGAAGAGTTAACACAACTGTAATTTACAAAATTCTATTCTTACATTAACGTATTAATGAAAACGACTAAAATGAAACGAATTGTAACCAAGAAGAGAACTTTTTGTTGCGTAGAGCTCTGATGGCAGTGCAGATTTGTGTTTTTTTAAAACATTTTCAGAGTAATATTGTTGATAAATGACCAACAAAATGCGAACGGTATGGGCAAATTTCGTCTTCTGTCGGCGTGCTAGCTTTCGCTCTCGGCTCTTTTGAACAAATCTAAGCAACATCGTTTTTCACGTGACCTCACTGCTATGACATTTGAAATAACGAATTTCAAAACTGACAAAATGGGTTTAGGTGTTTTTAACTACTCTTTAGAGAACTTTTTTTCTGGGTCAATGTTTTTAAGACCTACCTTGTCAGGGATTGTTTTTTCTTCATAAATCTTTTCAAAAAACATTGATTTTGGCGTAAATTTTCGAGATTTCACAGCGTAGTCCCAACCGGTCTGGAGAAGCCGTATGCAACTATAAAGGGCTTGATTTCTTGGCCCAGTGAATATTAAGACGTTCTTTTCCTGCTTGAGGGTGGCGACAACGATATTATTGACCTCCACAATAACCACGTCAAATATTCAAGGTCATTGCAAGTTCATCGGCATAGACTTGCAAGTACCTCCAAATAAGAACAAAGGGGTCGACTTTCTTGAATGGACTCGTCATTAGAAATTACGGGTCTAACATATACCGTAGGTCGCTAGAGAGCCAACAAATGGAGCGTCTAAGATTGACCCGTTTGAGGTGAATTGACAGTTTTTTCGCACTCTACGACCTTACGTATATAATTGACCCATAGTTTCTACATAACGCTAATCAATAGGTTCACCTTTTCCGGTTTTTTTTGACGGCTTACTGCAAGTCTATTCGATTAACTGAAATTGACCTTGGACACTTTCGACGGGTTATTGAGGTCAATCATTGGTCGCCGACCGTCAAAGCAAAAAGACCTGGTAAACAAAAACGCTTAACTTTTCACTGAGCCAAAACATACGCTTCTCCAGACCCGGGTTTTGGCGGACCTACCTTTTACAAATCTCAAAAAATTGACCGAAAGAATCATGTTTTTTTGGAAAATTTTTGTAGAACCCAAAAAATCCTGGGTCTTACAAAATGACCAAAAAACTTTATATGAACCGGCAGACAAAATGATAAACTGATTGGAAGTGAGTATGTTTTTTTTTTGCAAATCCCTGACATCACACACAATTTATTATCCCTTATTCACACTTTGTTTGAAACTTGGCTGTTGGGAGATTTTTCCAGTCTTAAATATATCAGTATCAATTCTCCCGACAGCAATTGTCTAACCAGAAGTGTATAAAAAAGAATTTATATGGCATTACAGACTGATGTGTTGATCGCAATCTAGGGTTTGATTAAGGCAGTATCGTGTCTATTATAGATAAGGCCTTAAGCATTAAAATGCTCCGAAATTTGATAAGGGTGATAATTAGTTCTACTAAGAACCCAATCATAAAAAAAATATTTCGAAATTTTTCGGGCCAATGTTTTTCTTTTTTTTTTAAGTATTTTTTAAAAAGATGAAGTTAAAAAATAACGTTATGCTCAGAATCATTTGACCACTACAACACTCAAAAATATCACCGTGACGTAAGTCAACTCTCCTGCACTCATGTTTCATGAGCTTTTCTTTGGTCCATTTCGACAAAAATCTGAAGCACATTTTTTTTTCGAAATTTTTTGGAAAATGACCAAAAAAACAATATATTTCGAGTTCTAGCTCGAAATTGCAAAAAAGCCCTCGAGAATCTCCTTACATTAATGTTCTTAGAATACTTGATCAATATATTGACCACTTTTGGCAGATATATTCCTCGGACGGAGGATAGATATTTGAAGTCTGGAAATTGCAACAAATCGGCGCTTCCCTAGAATTTGTTTCAGTCGCCGGTCAACAAGAACAAGCCCTCAGAGGAAAAGACTTGACATGTACTCCCGTTATCAGTTGCATTCTGTGAGAAATTGACGTCTCCAATAATTTATATACCCGCTTCTTGGGAGGAAGAATAGATTTTGATTTGAAACATGCACTCATGTTACGATACTTACCTATGGTGTAATGGTCAAAAATATTTGTGAATGTATATTGTTTCGCAAGATGCAGGTAGATCTACAAATCTGCATTCGGTTTTCTCAATGAACTTTAGTTCCAGTATATTATCACCTAGAAACTGTTCAAATTCAAGTCGCATACCCCCTTTCAAGTGTGGTATCCCGCCGTTGGTTTCATCATTCAAACTTAGGATATTGTCCTCTGAGGGTCTGTTTAAGGACGCTGTATATCCATATCGCAAGTTTCTTCAGTCAAAAAAACACACAAGTCTTTGGGTCTCCTCAGTTGGTCATGAGGCATGACTCCTGCGAGGTGATCAGAATCTCCTCCGGTTTCTAAACGTTGGTTCTCGTACCGAGACTCTGCGTGTTGAAGGTCTATATTACGCTGGCGATATTTTTCAAGCTTAACAATATTCCAACCTAAACATTAGCGCAAAAGTACCTTAAAGTCGAAAAAATTAACACTAGACGGGCGGTCTTACTAGACAGGAGAGAGCAAAATTAGAAAATAATAAGGAGTTTCAAAAAAACAGCGTTTTTCGTCGATTGTCTTCAAGGCTATAAACCTTCACATATACAATTTAGGGATGGGGGGGAAAAATAGATGGAATATTTTTTGGGGATAAGCATGGAAAATTCGGTTCGGAGATCTCCTTTTAAACCCTGCTAGGAGTGATTCGTTCAAGAAAATTGTATAGCTTTTCGAGGTTAAAGTTGTGGCTTTACAATTTGCTGACCCACCAAACTTTTATATGCTAACTTATAAGCCCCAAACCTCGATGTTGGTATTATGTGGATTTCATTATTTAATAACTTTTTAAAAAAATGGTTGCCAAAAAATATCATTTACTTGATTCACTCGTCAGCCTTTCTTCATTAGTCACTTCTAAAAATTATTTTCATAAAACTTGTTATAGTCTCTGTAGCCAAGGTTAAGGGACGGCCGCCTTAAGGCGCTCAGAACAAAATCTGTGAGACAAGTTCGCGTTGAATAGCTTCAAACCAAGCTGGAGACCTCAAATAGAGGGCTATGGCCGCTGGACGAGGTGCCAATGAGAGGGCTAATAGGCTGCTGGAGATGCTAAAAAAGGAAGGTGCTAAGGCCCTGGAGATCCTGATAAAACCGGTCGAAATGCATTGGTTGTATGATCAACAACTTGAGTTTGATCAAGCTAGTATATGATCTAAGCTAGTACTTAGAGTTGTTGGACCCTAACGGAAAAAAACTCTCATTTCCTTGAAATACATATTTTTTATTGTATATGTAACTATATTTCGAATTTTTATTCTTCAGCATACTTTTAACTGATTAACACGAACAACAAAACACACTGCAGTCAAACAGTGTCCTAGAGAACACAGAAAAGTTAAACAATAAGCTATTTTTCAGAACAAAATGGGGCACCCTTTTTTTGCCGATAGTTCTGAATGGTTTATAATTATTTTTCGCTGTGTAAGTCCTTCAGTCTATTTCATTCAATCTTAGTCTCAAACACAAATAAATCCATTTTTTATTATTTTTATTCATCTCCAAAATGTTTTTTATTTAACGTTCTATTCGGAAAAAAACCATCTTCAGAGAGTGAAACTAAAATTTTGGAAAGATTTTCATTGAAATGCAAGCAATTTAGTTTCACACAAAAATTCATTTCTATAATCTGAAAAGCAGGTTGATTAGGAATAGGTGATGTTCAAGTCCATTATCTCGGGGTTAACTGGTCGCCGATTCTGGGTCACGTATCTTACAGCCAACCAATGTTTGCAGATATCTGATAAGCTATTTATAGATCTGCATCACAATATACATTACATTTATAGCAAACAAACTATTTCGATGATCTGCGACGGGCTATTGAAATTCCAGCTATTTTTAGAATTTTGCTCTGGATTCGGAAAAAAAGCGTATTTAGACTGTTTATTCCCATGTATATCCGCTTGAGGGGGTCGGTCAAGAATTAAGTTAAACTCGGGTGTTTTCAATGGGCAAATTGCCGGTAGCACAAATTGAATCGCCAAATATACTTTCCTTTAAATATATATATACTTCCTGGCAAAATAAATATTGCATTCCTAAAAAAAATTTTCAATGGTAACGAATTCACGCTCTCCAATCAGAGAAACGACGCTGACAAACATAATGAAATTATTTAACATGATTTATAACTTAAATTCAAACGGACAGAAGTGGGCAGACCCCCTGTTGAAAGTTTGCCGAATCTGGCATTTTGCTCAGCATATTCAAAAAACCCATTTTGACCTTATTTAAGGGTCTTGTCAAAATTATCTCCTTCGCCTGGATTTTAAATATTTAAACATTCGAAACCACATGAATTTTAAAGCTTATGAGTCTCGTGCAGAGCCTAAAACAAGTTTTGTTCAAATTTCGTGTTGATTCACTAATCTTGAATTTGAATTAAAATAGATATCCTGTCAGAGTGAGTGAAACACAAATCCGGAGAGAAATATATATAGTGTGGTTGTGAGTAGGGATTTAAGCGATGGATGCAGTGTACGAGCGCCTATCAGGCCATCAGGGTACGATATTTCTCAGATCTCAGGATACATTCCCTCGATCTTGGTGTTTAAGTCCTTGAAGCAAGAATAAAGATAAAAAAACTTATTATGCCAAACCAGAATCAAAAGTGCTTTTCTGCCCTGTAGAGGAAAACAGACCAATAATGTTATTGTTTTTACAACCATTTTCCTTAAGGACGAGTACCAAGGTTTATTTAATTCAGGTTTGGGAACATTAATACTGTCACCAATAGCTAGGAAGGCCACAAAATTCATTTCTTTGTCTCTTCATAAAAACACAATTTCGAGATTTTGCTTCAACAATTTTCCGATTTTTTTCAGATTTTCTTTAAGTATTTTTGGGGAAAAATACACGTAACCTCAATTTCAAGTGAAAAATTCAAAAATAAGTTAAAAGTGAGAGATCAACTTTTTATTCAGTTTGCAGTGCTTTCAAATTTGACCGGTACTTTTTGGTACCAATCGGAGTGAAAATAAATTTAAAGAAGAACGTTCCCAACAATTGAACTTCCGGCTTGAAGCTAAAATGCAATAATTTTCTATTAATAGAGAGCAATGATTAAAAAAACAAATTATCATGGCAATTAACTGTTTCCACGTGGGATGTATCAAATTTTAAAAGAAATGTAATCGAGTCGCTTTTCGAGTAAAATCGTTCGTTTCCAGTTTTGGAATTTTCAACATATTTCTTGCATTCTAGAATATAGGGCATCAAAAACTTCTCCAACCTGACGTCAGCAGATTTTTTGATTCCAGTAGACTATTTGACTTTCATCTTGAGTTACATCTTTCAACTTAATACGATCAAAATGTTTTCTTCTATTAGAATCATGAATTGACTTTTTTTTTTTTTTTCGGGCCTTTTTTTTGGGAATTTTTTAATTCTTTTTGGGCATTTTTTTTTCTATAAATAGGACAATGTTTAAAAAAAAACGTTTGCACCAAGAAATGAGAAAGACATAATTTCTCCAATATTACCAAATTAAAAAAAATCTTGTATTTGAGTGTTTTATGAGAAAACATGAAGCTACAAATTCTTCAAGATATCATGAAACTTACAGGTTTTTCATCTAGACAGTCCGACCGAAATTTTCGGAAAATTCATTTCCGATAAACTGTCAACTAGTGTAAAGTGTTCATTTACAAGTGCTAATCAATTTCCATTGGAGCGTTTCCGAAGATAAAAGACGATTGCAGTCAAAATCCAGTGTTCTAGACATCTAACTCCCACTTGGTGCTGTAGGTGTTCAAAAACTATGTTTTTACTTTTTGTCCCGGGAGCAAGGATAGATCTTCAGTTTAGGCTTTTTTCAGAATTTCTAATTACTTGTTTCGTTTCCTTCGTCAAGCCGATTTAAAATGCTCAAAAAACGTTGGTACCCCCTTAAGTAATCCATTCTCGACCAAAATTCTTTCCTTGACCGCCGAATTACTCGATGACCACCCTTAATGGATTATAATGTTTATTAGAGTAAAAAGAAGTACTCAATATAATTTTTATCAGGGGATGTTTGAAATGGCTAAATGAGTTAACAGTTTCATTCGGTAAATTCGTCTTTCTGGATCATTTTGTATCGTTATACATTTTGCTGCCGAATTCATTTCCAAACTGAGTCCGATGTATCGGGTCGGGTGCTTTTTTTTTCAATGCGTGGGTAATTAGGGGCTCATTCATGGATGAGTTCATCCCCGTTATTTAACTTTTGTTCATCTTTGAATGTGGCATTAAATTTGTACCTTAATTACGTATATTGGGCTCTATTAGCATTTTGTTTGCTGGGAGACTTTTGGTTATTATTATTACCCGAAACTAACAGGAAAACCGATTCTACGAACGATTGAGGGCGTGTCAGCTTCAATAATAAATACGTTAAACATCGCGAAGAATTTTATGAATCAGAACATTGACTGCTCTATTACAGATTACTGAAAAACACTTGCCCAATCAGTAAGCGGATATCTCAAGATTTTCAAACTTGACGCAAATAAAATGCTGTCATGTGATAAAGCCGCAGTTAGTCAACCATCCGGTACACATCTTATCCCCCATCGTTCTTTATGCCCGTTTTTGAATGAGCAGTGAGATTTGCTTGGGAGGGTCAGCCGAACTGACAAGAGTGAACTTTCGATTTTTGAGCGAAAACCCGAATCTCTTCTTAGTTGATATCGACTTTTTGGTATCAAATTGTCCGGAGGTTGAGTTTCTTCTACGTAGTTCTGATTTTTATAACAACGAAGAAAATGGGCAACATGCTCTATCGCCCGGGTCAACTTATAAATCTGGAAGTTTTTAAAACTTCAGGCTGATTATAATAGAATCTGAAACCGGAAAAAAAACCCGAGTTGGGAGCTCTGAGCGATTGAAATAAGAATTTCAAAACTAAAAATGGGTATCGAGGTTCTTTTAACCTTCTTGTAGAGAATTTTTTTTGGTCATTTATAAGACGTTAGGCATTTCTTTTCCTTATGAAAATTTTCAAAAAAACTCGATGTTAAGTCAATTTTTCGTGATGTTAAGGTAAATGTTATCAGTTCTAGCGAAGGCCGTATGAAGTGGCTAGAGGTGCTTATGTTGGAAGTGAGAATTAAGCCTTCTTTCGGCTACCCGTTTTTTAATGAGGGTCGGCTGCACCAATTATTTTGACTCTTAATGACCGGTCAAGTTCAGTCGAATTCTCAAAGTTTCATCGTATAAGACTTGTGAGTACCCAAAATCGGAAGTCGACTTTCTATGATACGTATTGAACTATTGTCAATACTGTTACTTGAGAGGTCGCTGAAGAGAGCAAAACTGGTCACCCAGGTCAACACTCAAGTTATCGTATAGACTTGTAAGTGACCGCCTAAAAGATCGGAAGACTTGACTTTCTGTGAAACGTATTCCGCAACTTGGGTCACTCAATGTACTGAAAGGTCGCCTAAGAGAGCAAACTTTTTGCTCTCTAGTTTTGTTGCTCTCTAGCGACCTTTCAGCTCATTATTGACCCATAGTTGCTAATTCGTTCTAAGAAAGTCGACCCTTCGAATTCTTTAGGTGTTACTTTACAGTTCTATTACGCATGAACTGACGGTTTGCCTCATGGGTGTGAACCAAGTTTTTCCTCTCTAGCGACCTGCTCAGTACAATTAATTGACCATAGTTTCTAATACGGTTCATTAGAAAGTCACGGGACCTTCCGATTCTTTTGGTAGACTTACAGTCTATAGATGAACTTTCGAGATTGACCTTGAACTTTCGGACCGTGTCATTAGACGGTCAAATATCTGGTCGCCTACCCTGCAATCTTAAAAAAGGGTAGCCGAAAAAAACGCTTAATTTTTCCACTGGCCAAAAATTAAGCCCTATTCTAGCACTTTCATTACGGCTTCGCCTAGAACTGGATACAATCTTACCTGTAAAATCACGCGAAAAAGTTGACCTTAAAGTCATTCTTTTTTTTTTAAATTTTCAATAAAAAAAAAACTTAGGTCTTAAAATGACCCAGAAAAAATTTCTACAAGATAGGTTAAAACATCGACAGCGCCATTTTTGAGTTTTGAAAATTCTTATTTCAAAATCGTCTTAGCTGAAAGCTACTACTCCACACAGGATTCGGGATAATTTCTAGTTTCTTTTTATAGGAACTTTAAGATTAAATCAAAATTATTTGTTCAACTTGTCAATTTTTGAGGTCGGTGTTTTCCAAATTCCGCAAATTGCGACTACATTTTTCATCGGCTTCCGGCAGAACTGGGTACAGTATTACTGGTATACAAGGAGGGACAATATCTGTTCGCCCAATATTGCCGAATTTGCCATTATGTCCCGGAATTTTTGGGCAAAAAAACTTTCAATATTGCCCCCTGTAATAAAGTACGGGAAGTTTCTTACATAATTTGCAAAACATGTTTTGAAGAATCGCTTAAAAATTCTCTCCTCACCGGGAATCGAACCGGGCCGCCGCAGTGGAAGAATGCGGATTATCCTAACCCCTAGACCATGAAGACATGAATAATTGTACATTTTACTGAATAACAATTTGTCACCGGCACAAAACACGGGGGCTCGATAGTGTTTGATGTTGACACACTTCAGATCACTATTATTCATTTGACAAGATTTAATAAATGTTGATAAGTACAAGTTTACCAAGTCCTCATGGTCTAGGGTTAGGATTCCGCATTTTTCATGCGGCCGGCCCGGGTTCGATTCCCGGTGAGGGAATTTTTTAATTAACATTGAGTGTATAACATCAGTCGTTTTATTATAGGGGCGTGGTGTATGATTTCAGCATTTCTTCGCAGTCAAATATGTCATAAAAATGCACAAATCAATCCGTTTGTCGTTTTAAAAGCACTAACGAATCCAAATAAGAACAAAAAAATATTTCGAATTTTTGCGTTTTTTTCGATTTTTTCCAAGTATTTTTCTCAACAATAACGTTCTGTGTCACCCCCCATTTGGCACTAAAACTTTCGAAATATTCGGCGTTGACGGTAAACCAAACTTTTTCTCGTTCAGTGTGTTGCTTCAGCTTTCTTTGGAGCCTATTTCGAAAATCGAACACATTTTTTTTTCGAAAATTTTTTCACGACTGTAAACTTTTGGAGTTCGAAAATTGCCAAAAAAGCCTTAAATTGGTTTAGTTTGTTGCTGAACTGTTAATTTGCAATCATTTTAACCTGGGAGGAGTGGATTTTTCGAGGCCCGAATGTCTCAAAAACCGGTGGTTTTTTGCATTTCTACGAAGAAAAATATAGCACTTATTGAACAAAAAGCCACTGAAAGTTTTAGTATGTACTAATTATACAGGTTATGTTTAAAAATCAGTTTTATTTTTCAAAATATACCTGCAGAAAGTAGGAATTTCCGTCTCCTATGTTTCGCTTAGATGTGTCTGAGTGTATCTCATGAAAAAGTTTGACCATGTGTTTACGCAGATGAAGGCTAGTTCTACACAACTTTGCTTATGCTGATTATATTGCTCGAGGCCCTGTTCGGCTAATATTTGAATCAGAGAAGCATGTTCAATTTAGGAACCACCATACGGTATGGTCCAAGACCCTTAAATCACCAAAAATGCTTACTTTGACATATTTTAAGCGCAATTTTAAAACTTCCAAGAGTATTGTACAAAATTGACCAATCAGGAGCACATTTTTCCAGAGAGTGACGCGTATAGTTGGAGTACGGCGTTGATAGTTGGAATTAGCGGTATAGTTGTGGGTGTTTTTGGCGTCAAACTTTCCAAACTATACGCCCGCACCCCCCTGTAATATCGTTTCCAGAAATCGCTTACAAGGAATCTTTTGGTGGCATGTTAGATTTTTGCTAATTCTCACTTTTATCGTTCAAAATTTTCTCTTCGATCGCGCACTGTGTTGGTCGATTTACAGCTAATCAGGGCCCGAAAATTCAAAATACAATTAATTTCATTTTAATGTTCACACAAACCCTTGGGCTGTTCCCTTATATTTCGCGGGCGCCGAAAATGAACGTTATCTGCCTTTGTCGACAGAAAAAGGCCTTTGTATCAAACTGTCGAAAAACACCGATTTTTCAGGTTCCTATACTCCCCAGAATGCTGCCCTGTAGGCAAAAATTCGAAGAAAATGAGCTCCATTACTAAAATTCAGACAATTTTCCGGCATTCTCACCACAATCTAAAAATTTCCGATATAAGCTCTAGGATCTTGTTTCTTTGAAAAAGCTTGAAGAGACTCGCTAGTTTTTTAACCGCGCTTACCCAGATTGGTTGGGTGGGATTGTACTGATTGTTAAATTGGAATCGCGAAATCTAAGATTGAGATTTCATATGTATTGATTGAGAAATTTCTACCGTCATCAGGTTTAGCCGTCCACAGCCTCCCAAAATGTCAACAATTAATGGGGTTCTTTGATCGAGTGTAAGGGAGTTAGCCCCACGCGGGTGTCATGTTTTTGGCTCTCAGAATGGTAGAAAGCTAATTTATGTTATCGCATTCTCATTTGTTACTCGGTCTTTCAATCTCTCAAACAAATGGAAAAAAAATTTTCGAATGTGCTAAAAAATTTCAAAATTTCGTATTGTTTTCCGAAGTATAATTTTCCTTTCTATTGTCTGCTGACTTTCAAAGTGAAATCCGTTGAGCGCTCAGATTTTTGTCTGCTTACTTTAGTATACACTTTTGATCTCATCATTAAAAAATAAAAATAAAAATTTTATATTTCGGAAAATAAAATTCTGAATTTATCTAGAATTGATAAAATCGACGGCCTTATACTTTCGGCGCTCTTCAGACATGTTAGAATGCTAATTTTTATCTTGCTCAATTTTGTTATCGGTTTCATTTCAAAAAAATAAAATTCGATTGTAAAAAAAATTTCCTACATTGACTCGTCAATTTTCAGCTGTATCTCTGCGACCCAGGAATTACGTGTTTTATTAGAAAAGACCACGATAACATTTCATTTCACTGGTGTGAAATTAACTGACGTTCATTAAATATGAATGTTGTTAAAAACTATAAAAAAAATTTATATCTTCTAACGAAAATATTTTATCTGTATTTTTCAGGAAGCAAAACTGTGACTGCGGCAAAAACCATAACTCAACATATTAGCAAAATGACTGAAGCGCATCAAAATTTCGTAGCTTGCAAGTTTAGAGAAGTGTTTTTTTCCGCGAAAAAATTGGGCTAACTGGTGCTCCAAAGGAAATTGACTAGCGCTCAGGGGTACAAAACACATTTGAGGCTTTTGCAGTTGATTGTAGGCACAATTAAAGGAAAAATAATATAATTTGAAGATGCACAATTTTTTGTACATCTAACCACAACATTTAGGTACTCAAGAACGCTGCCTACAAACAACTCAAGGACCAGGCGGCCAATGCAATTGTTATGACAGTCGGCTAAATGAAAGTTGGAACCAGGTAAAAGTCGAAAAAATGAACTTTTTGGACCGGGTGAAAATACCCAGAACGATCATGTACAAAAACTTTTTTCATTTTAGTCGAAAATTCAGACAATATCTCCTGGGTCTTAGAACGATGAAACTCAAGCAACTTTTATTCAGCTCGAGAACAAACGTTTTGCTGAAAATCACTCAATTTGCGCGTGGGCTACTCGCCTTAAGGGAGTGAGGCTGTCGCTAAATTTGCTCTCGAGGCCGATTTCCCGCCAACTAGCAAAGGTGATATTCCAAACTTTGTTACTAACAGAACACAGACTTCGCGGTGATTTTAAATTTAGACCATGTGGACATGGCTGCTACTTCCAATAATACCTGCACTACGCTTCACTACTACGCTTTAAAAAGCTTCTTAAAAGAGCACGCAGTTCGGGTACCTACTCCGTCAATTTTCATCGATTTCTTTTATTATTTTTTTTGTGTGGGCTCCGGAGAGCCTAAAGAATAATGCAAAATTGCATTCTTTTTAAAGATTTCTAGTTACTTTCGGCGCCCAAAACGAGGCAAATAAAACGAAAAAAAAAATTAGTGATTTGATTTTATGCATTTAATTGAAAGTGCGTCTCATTTGGTTTTCTGTTTGGACGCGTACCGAGTTAAAAATTGACCACCAAATCTTTAAAAGTTGTTGGTGCTATTTACGGAAAATTATTTTAAGCATATTTTACTGGTGTTTGTTCTAAATTTTGTCAACATTAAGTCTAAAATGATATGTTGCAATCTGCCATGCGCCTAAGGACGCAAAGCAAATCTTTCGGAAAAAATCTCGTCTAGTTTATTGTCACAAGTCTGCTCGCTTTCAGTTCTGCAGTTTGAGTCGAAAATTATCTTCAGAACTGGTGTGGGAGGAGATACGTCTTTTGCCTGAGCCTCCCAAACTGACATTCAACAATTTGGCTAAAATGAAAATTGACATAGGCCCAAAGAAACGCCGAGCAAAATTTAAAAAAAAACTCTTAGTTTATGTGTTGAATTCTGCTGCCGCTTTCTCAGATGCTCAAAAATGTAATGAGTGCCAGGATCGCTTCTCAGTACTGTCATATCACTATGCAAAGGGTGCGCGCGAGCGCATACTCATTTCGCTCGAGCCTACTCAAATCTTTGAATTCATTTCAATAAGAGTTTATTAGTTCGTTCGGTGTTGTTATTTTGCTAGTTGTTTTTGTCTGCTGAAAGCAAATTGTTAACAGCGCCTGCTTATATATAAGGCTTCTTCCGGGAGACCTGCTACAAAAGAAAGTAATAAAAATGTGAAATTGAGGATAGGGCACTAACATGCGTTGTTTTTTAGGAGGTCTGTCTTTGGCTCGGTCGTGCGGCTGTATGGTGGGATGTGTAATCAGTAAGTTACTGTGTTATTATTAAACATTTTAACCGCGAAGTTGTTTCTTTAGACTACATGTCGTTAGCATTAACAAGTTGTTTTGTTGAATATCACTACATTATGCTTAGAGTGGCGGGCAAATTGACCTTAAGAGGGCACAGCACAGGCTCCTTAAGGGCTCCTGGTACATTTCCATTTAGTACTGTGCTTTTACTGAATTTTTATATTAATTTGGCCTTGGAACGACTTCAGCCGATTTATCTTAGATAGCTCAAACTGAGCAAACTTTAGCGAAATAAATTATAAAATAGAATAAAATGGCTCCGAAACCAATTTCTTCTATATTTTATATGATTTTTTAATGATTGTCTTGATATTTAAGTGATTATTATCTCATAAATATTTCTGCTCGATTTCAAATCTATTAATAACTTATCGGAGTACTTAAGGGGTCGGTTTGAATGTTTGACAGAATTTTCACTTTTTTCGATTTTTTGTCTCTTGAGCGGGAAACTTTTAGCCACATCAGATTTTTGGGAAAAAATAAAAAAATTTCGATTGAATTTGCCACTTTTGGCTCACTTCGTTAATCTGATTATCTTTAGTCATATATATTTACTTTATAAATCGTCTTTTGAAACACTAAAAACGCGCGCGTTGCTATCGAGGTGTCTAATTAAACGAATTAAAATTTATTTTCTATTATTTATTAATTAGAAGTCTGGAAAAAGAACGGTTCTGTGGACCACACCGATTAAAATTTATCTTAAATTGGATTTCAAACGGATTCCTAGTTCAAAAATCAGAAAAATTTTAGAACGAAAAAACAAAATTCCAGCACATCGAAATAAAAAATATTGCAGGGGTAATAAAGACATATATTTTAATACGGTTTGTCAGGACGGTTTATGCTTTTTGGCAAGTTTTGCAGTGGTATACAAAATATTCAATTCGTAGATTAAAAAGGCCTTCGATGTGATTTATCCCAAACCGTATGTTTCATTCCAAAAATTATTATTTGAGGATGACCAAGAGCGAAGAAAGAAAACGAGGACATATTTGAAACAATAATAGGTGGCATTCCCAATATTTTTAGCCGGTGATGTTCCAAAAAATTAGTTTAAACCAATTTTGAACCAGAATGAGGAAAATTTTCAAAATATTTTCCAAATAGTTTCGACCAAAAAATCCCAAAAAAGTTTATATAATTTTTCAAAAATAGCCATTAGAAAAATTTGGGTCATTCGTACTTCACAAAAAGGTCTAAAACGTAGCATTTTGAAGAGTTGTTCTGCTTTCAGTATGATTTGAAACAAATAATCAAAAAAAATTTCTGAAAACAAAAATAAGCACATTTATTTTGCTTAATGTTCGAACTTTCAAACATAAGTTTCATAAATTATTTGGTCGAATTCAGAATAAGTGTTAAAATTCGAACACTCAACAAACAAATTTTCTAAAAAAAGCGAATAATTCGACAATATGTAGTTTACCGAAAAAGTTGCTTGGTTAATGAAAATTAACTTTGATGGTTATATTGAGGAAAAAGATTGATAAACCAGTTAAAAAGTTTTATTCATTCAAGCCAGATCTTCCTAAATCCTGTCAAAATGCACCCGAGCCCCCTTATCGGGTTTGGCGGCACACTTCCAACAGACGAGAACCAAGCAATATATCGATAAACGAGCCGCGCTGATTAAATCCTTGCTCCTTAAATTTTTTGTCTTACTGCTTTTAAAATCTTGTATTCTATTCTTGGACCTATTGATCAGTTTATGCTGGTGGTGGTCTTGCTAAATAAAAGAGCGGACATGCATATAGTTGTGCTATTTAAACAAAAAATCGAGATTATATAAATAAAAAATAAATAGCTTATATCTATTTTTTTGCAATCTTATCTTTCCAGATATGCTAGGAAATAATTCAATAGTCTATATAGAGTCATCAAGCATCGATATCGCTCTATGTGAAGCGACTCCAAGTATCGTAAAAATTCTCAAGCAACGGATCACATTATGCGATTGTCTCGCCAAACGATCAAGTGCGACAGCTCTGCCGATCCGTAATCTAACATTATCGATCCTGGCTAGAACGACACAGCCGACCGCGTACTATGATTCTACAGACTTTTATCTGTGTTCATCTCATTGACTTGATCTATACTTCCTAGGTTACGTAAACTCATGCTTATATTCTCTTACACCGTAAATAACTGAGGAATTTCATAATTTTGGAACTTTTTCCGAAAACATCATTATACCTCAACAATTGTGCACGAATTCCGAACATAAGATAAACAAGGTGTCGAACTCGTAACATTTTCTGAACTGAAAAAGCTCTCTCACTTACCTGTCCGCCATAATTAGTAATGCAACATATTCAAAACAATGAAAAGTGCACAATACACAAATGTCTCACGCATGCTCTGAATTAAGACAGACGTTATCTCTTTTGTCAATTACTACGAGCTTTTCCTATCAAGCAAACCTTATACAGGATCTGTCTCGTACTACGCAACGTACCTCGTGTAATATTTCAACTTTACAGAGGGACGTATATTGTTCTGTATTAATAAAGCCCCTGCGTGCTTAGAGGCATTTAAATTGCTCAAATTGACTACGATACGGTGGATAATCTTAGTTGTATAGAACTCCAAATTAATTATTTTGGGGTTTTCTTTTTTTCTCAACATTAAATTTACCGGAAACTTTTCGACATTTTTTTGTTTCCTTTCTACGTGTATTTCTTTCTATACCTAATGGATGAAGTTTAAAAAATTAATTCGTTTGTACTCGCCTACTGCCTGCATTCACGATCCCGTCTGCATCGTCACACCAACTCAAAATTCAGCGACTGAGTAAGCGCAACTCACGTCATTACTTATCTGCATTACCTAATTTCTACGCCGCTGGGGTTTTCACTGGCTTGTTTTTCGGAAATTTTTTGGGAAAATTACCAAAAAATTCAGTATTTCGAGTTTAGCTCGCAAATTGCAAAAAAGCCCTCGAGAATCTCTTACATCATTTTTCTTATAGGATAAATACTGTGATAAACAGTTGAGCCATTTTTGCAAAATATATCTCGGACAGGAGATAGAATTTGAATGTCATCTGAAATTGCGAAAAAGCGGCGTTATTTGGTCGAGGAATTCTGTCTTTAGTCGGCCGGATCAAAAAAAGCCCCTCGAGAGAAAGATTGCGGCATACTCCCGTTACGTGATCTGGGGGAAAATTTGAGCTCAATTGGATATACCGTCTGGGAGGAGAGTAACGATTTTGAAATTTTGAAAATTTCAACCTTGTTACTGACTTTGTCACCTATTGGTGATGTCAAGAATAATTTTGACTGTACTTTTTTGCAAGATTAAGGATGAGTCTACAATGTTTGCATTTCCTGTTTTTTCTCTCATAGCTTCTTCGTTCTTCAGAAGATATCACCGTGAATATGTCAAATTCTGCCAGAACTATACCCCCTTAAAGAGTACCCGGATCGGGAAATGGCGTTTTCATGGTTTTTGAGCGGCAAATATCCTGGAAAACACTTTACATTGTGAACCTAATTGTCTTGACTAGTAGATTAATTGAGACTTGAATCTCACATCCTACATAAATTGTTACGTGATCACATGATTGCTCGTCCAGATCAGGAAACGGAGCTTAAAAAATAGTCTATTTTCTGTAGCAAAGCTATTTCTCCCGTGAGGTTTGCCAGGTAAGTCAAAAATAGTCTTAGTTTTTTATAAACCACAACAAACGCACGCAAGAGTGTTGGTACTATCGGTTTTCAAAAATTCGAATTTAAAGTTTCGTCTCCAGAAAGGCAAAAAACGATTTTTTGAGTCTGATTTTAATGAGTGCGCAAAAACCGATATTTCACCTTGCCATTTTTACAACAACGACGTGATGAAACTTTCTTTTGATCAGACAATATATACGACAATCTACACCTAATGTAATGCTCATTGACCTCGACAAGAGCTGTTGACTATCGTATCATACTGAATTATACTCACCTTTATATTACTCTTTCTTCTCAATCCGCCGCCGGCCGTGCAGCGAAACCTCCAGGACTTACATTTCACATCTAAGCACCAAATTTTGTAGAGTTCTTCACAATGTTTTTTTTCCAGACTCATAACAAATAGTTGTTCCAATCTCTTTGGAAAAGCAGTCCAAGTACTTTCTGTCGTGCCAACAGTTACTCAGAGCTGAAAATACCCACAATTAACTTGAAATTGTCACATCTTATCAGAAAAAACAAAGTCTTACGAAAATTAAAAAAATTGAGGAATGTGTTTTCTGTTTCGAGCCTCAGTTCATGACGAGTACCCCCTTAAAACTGGTTTTTGGAGATGACCCAACGCTCTCGGAAACTCACGTGCCACTCACCTAGATGGATCATCTAAGTGGGAATAGGATAAATAAAAATTAAAGATTGTTTTATTTACTGACGGTTCTTGTTTTAAGACATTATCTTAGGCTGTCACCTGTCGAGGCCAAAATCGAGACTAAGAGCGGTTAAAAAAAATCCGAGGTAGCCATTTCTGATAATTTTTTGTGAAAAAATTGAAAAAAATATTTGTGAAAATTTTCGAAAATTTTTCGAGATTTTTTTCAAAAATTTTCGAAATTCGAGATTTTCAAATTACAGGAAATAACCTAATATGGGTATCAAACGAAAGATAAAGAAATTCTTAAACTTCAAAAATCAAAAATAAATTTCAAAAATCAAAAAATAAATTTCAAAAATCAAGCTTTCTTGCGATTTGGAAACAGTGCCAATTTCAATTTCAAAATGAAAGCCCGAGAGGTTTAGGATTTTAGAATGTCCCGAAAATTTGCATAGAGTTTATCTGAAGCCTTATCTTCATAAAACAAATGGACAGATTTTTTTGTCGTCAACTTCCGGTTTAACAGTCGGTTTTCTCATGACCGGAATCTATTTTGGCCATTTTAGACACCAGGGAGTTAAAATTTCGATTTGCCATAAGCCCATTTCTTACTTCAAATTCACTAAGGAACACAATGGGAGTAGTACTCCCGGAGTACTCAAAAATCCACTTTTTGAACTTTGTCTCGGCCCAAATCTGACAGGTGACAGGCTGTCACTGACAGCCTACATTATCTAAGTAAGATATTTTTCAGAAAACAACATAAGTGTGAACTTGAGCAAAATCTAGAAGACTTCAAAAACTTGTTAATTTAGGGCTTTTTCTACCTCACAAATTTTGGAGTGCCCATTTTTGAGTAACGAAGAAGTTTTCATCTTTTTGGACGTACGGTTTTTATAAAGTATGCCTCAGTGTTGATATGTTCAAAGTAATTCCTAAAACTTGATAATATCAAGTTGATATTCATTAAAATGTTAACTTTTGCAATTTTTTAATGAAATGGATTTATTCTCGAAATTTCCGTCTCTCGCAAGACGAAACACCGAATACCAGACAAAAATTCAAGCATAACTGGATTTTCAATAGGCCGTCGCAGATCATCGAAATATTTTTGTCATATTTAATGTGATAAATGAAGACAGATCTATAAAATGGCTAATTCAAATATTTTGCAAAGCCATTAGTTTGGCTGTAATACGTAACCCAAATCGGTGACAAGTGCCCCCCCCATAATATGACTTGAAATTACCTATTCTATCAACCTGTTTTTAGAGTATTAAATAATTTTTTTTTGTGAAACTGAATTACTGCTTTTTTCAACGCAAATCCTTTCAAAATTTTATTCTCACTTAAGGGGGTAGTGTCCGCAAAAAAAATTAGGCTGAAAAGTCTCGTCGCTTTTCTATCATCGGTTATCCCACTAGAGGGCGGCAAAGTCGAAAACAGAGGTATCATTTTCTCCTTAATCAGATATCCGATCAACTTCATTTGCGTGTCAAATTAAGCGGCTTCTTAATGAACAAAAAAAGTTTGTTGGTTTTTTGTCTGACTATATAAAAGTACAGTAGATAACCTTAAAAAGGTGGTAATAAATACATGTCTGCAAACAATTTTTTCATGACGTTAGTGAAAAATGTAGAACGTATTATTTGTTCACAATTGTATGAGGAATCGAATAAGCATAGTAAGTTGAATAAATGGTACCGAACCGGCCACAATACTACCCTTTTAAGGTAATCTACTGTACTTTTATATAGTCAGACAAAAAACCAACAAATTTTTTTTGTTCATTAAGAAGCCGCTTAATTTGACACGCAAATGAAGTTGATCGGATATCTGATTAAGGAAAAAATGGTACCTCTGTTTTCGACTTTGCCGCCCTCTAGTGGGATAACCGATGATAGAAAAGCGACGAGAGTATCACCAATCGTTTTTTTGGGGGTGTTTTAGGACTATATCAGATTTTCAGCCTAATTTTTTTTGCGGACACCACCCCCTAAATATGGCTTCTTCGCCGAAACGTTAATTTTTTTAATTGAATTCAAATATATTTAATTAATTTATTCGTGTTTTGAACTATATTAAAAAAATGACAAGAACTTACACAGCGAAAAATCATAGAAACCAATTTTTAGGAATTAACCGTTTTTTCCTTATCACCAACCTCTAATAACCGGCTTGATCATAACCAGCTTGATCATAACCAGCTTGATCATAACCAACGTCATCGTAACCAACGCCATCTTCAACGGTTTTACAGGCATCATCAGTGGCTTTAGCACCCCTTTTTTTTTGCATCTCCAGCGGCCTTAGTATCCCGCTTATTGACTTCTCCAAGCTTGTTTGAATCTAATTCACCGATTTGTGCTCCAATTTGCTCTTGAGCGCCTTTAGCGGCGTCCTGAACTTGGCTACAGAGACCTGAAAACAAGTTTATTTGAAAATCTATTTTTACAGTGAGTATTGTAGAAGGCTGAAAAGTAAATCAAGTATGGTTTAAAGGAAGTAGTTTAAGGGTTGCATTTTTGGCAACCATTTTTTAAATTGATTCAATAATAAATCCACATCAAAACAACAGTCGAGGTTTCGAGGCTTCTAATTATACAATTTTGAAGTTTGCTTGGTCAGCAAATTTGAAGAACTACTATTTAACCTGCGAAAAAACTACTTGTATGACATTTTTTTAAAAATACACTCCTAGATACATAACCTTCTCGAGACCTCGTTTCAAAAACGGAGAATCTATCTCCTCTAATATTGTAATTCAAGCACAAGCTTTCTAATAGCATAACACATTAATTAAATTATTAAATTTATTAATTATTTTATTAATTATTTTATTATTAAATTATTAAATTTAATTAATTAACACATTAAAAGACTAAACTTTGCTAGGCGTTTTTTTGAAAATTCAACCTCGATATATCAATTGTGTTATGTCAAGGTTCCTTAAAAAAATACTCACTCTCGTCAGTTTTATCATTTGGTACTCCGTTCATCTTAAAGTAGTCTTTATTTTACTAATAATCTAAAATAATTTGAATTTGCGGATTCTGTTGTATCTAATTTGTCATACTTCCGTCAAGGAAATAACAAAAATTACTTTTTCTGATGTAATAAAAAAATACAGCAGTGTCAGCCGTATCAGTGAGGCCGCGGCGGCCGGCCGTATAGGTGAAACTCACGGTAAAACCTACGTAATCCCCCGCAAAAACCCACGCATCTGAAAATAAAAACTATTTCTTCCAGACGTCGGGAGTATAGGTGAAGGGAAAATATATGCATTTTTTTTAAATTTTTAAGCAAAAGATAAGGATTTTTCTCACTAGGGATATTCACTATCAAATTAATGTGTAGTTTTAACTTTTTTTATTTATCTACAATACGGAAAATGTGTTTTGGTCCTTCATATTTTTCTGATGATTTCTTCTCCTATTGTTTGTTTAACCTCCTCGGTTTAAAGCCAAAACACATTTTCCGTATTGTAGTACAGTCGAGTATGTAATAATTCGTTGAGTTTCCTCATAAAATGCTNCCTAAAATGAAATTTATATTTATGCCACAAAACAGCATTATATCAAAAAGTCGAAAAATCCTTTACGCCACAATCGACCATATTGCCGGCCTCTGAGACAAAAATCAAAAAAAGTCCCAGTCACTAAAATTAAGACAATTTTGCTGCTTCTCATCAAATCTCAAAAATTTTCCATATAAGCTCTCAAACCTTTGTTTTTAAAAAACAACTACTCGTCTTTAACCGCGGTTGACCAGATGGTTAGCTTGAGTTGTACCAGAGTGTTAAATGAATTTGCTATTTGAAGGATATATCTTTCTAATCTATGTTTCGTAATGGTGTTATCTTTATTGGTTCAGCCGTACGAAGCCTTGCAAATTCCAAAAATAACTTACTTCACCCCCTTAAATCCAGCCCTTCCTCCTAAAAATGTTCGACCTTCATTATTGTTCGATTCCTTATTGTGTACACTTTCAGGCCGTCAGTATATAATGGGCAAAAGCCAATAATACTTTATGATCTTAAATTATTTTTGAGTACTTAATGATAGGGGCGGTCAATCACTAGGGAATCACTAGGGATATTCACTATCAAATTAATGTGTAGTTTTAACTTTTTTTATTTATCTACAATACGGAAAATGTGTTTTGGTCCTTCATATTTTTCTGATGATTTCTTCTCCTATTGTTTGTTTAACCTCCTCGGTTTAAAGCCAAAACACATTTTCCGTATTGTAGTACAGTCGAGTATGTAATAATTCGTTGAGTTTCCTCATAAAATGCTTTGATAATAACGACTACAGTAGCTTTAAGATTTTTCTGGCGTATTTCTCACACTTCCAATTTCTCTGTGAGCGATAAGTGATAGTTTTTTTGAATGATCCGGTTTTTTTTTAGAAATCATTTTGGAATTCATTTTTAAATTGAAAATTATTAAGTTCTGAAAAAGTAATAAAATAAATGCAAAATAAATCTTTAAAATATTGAAGATTTTTTTTAAAATAAAACAAAATGATGCAAATAAAAAAAAAATTATTCATAATTTGTCTGAGAATAAAAAATTCTAATTTTTTTATATGAAATTTAAAAGGGAAATTTTTTTTTCAAACTAGAAAAT
>SCLH01001896.1:262761-308004 GCA_004367855.1 Oikopleura vanhoeffeni | reverse complement strand
GATAAGTAGATAGTTTTTTTGAATGTCCGGGTTTTTTTAGAAATCATTTTGTAATTCATTTTAAAATTAAAATTATAAGTTTTCTGAAAAAGTAATTAAAATAAATGCAAATAAATCTTGAAAATATTGAAGATTTTTTTTAAATAAAAACAAATGATTGCAAATAAAAAAAATTTTATTCATAAAATTTTTCTGAGAATAAAAAAATTTAATTTTTATATTGAATTTAAAAACGCGATTTTTTATCCAACTAAAAATTGTTATTGAACAATATATAATTGAAATAATTCTGAAGATCTAATTCGAAATAAATGGTGGAGTTCGATTATTTAGAAAAGTTTGCTGAGATTTCCAAAAAAACATTTTTGCATTATGACGAAAACATTGACGAAAATCACCTAAACATTCCACATACCACCCTTTAACTTAATTTAATAAATTCGAGATCTTGTTTTAATTGACAATCATCTCCGCGATCTAAAATTTTTGATTTTTTTTATCCTTTTGAAGAAATTTGATTTTATTTAAATTTATAGGCGAATTTCAAATATCTTTACAGTATCTTTTGTAACTGGAACTTTTATGACTTGATTTTATGATTTTTGATCTCTACGTAGCTTGTTTAATTATGTTAACAAAAATAAAAATTTAAAAAAATTCAACATTCTTGGAACTTTCTTTCTTAAGATTTGAATAAGCTTATTTCGATTAAGGGATTGTGGGTGCTTCAGCAATTTCTGGGCGAAAAATAAGCCCTTTTTAAAATCAACTTTTTTGTGAGAATTAAGTAAAGCGTTATTTTTTCGAATTGTATAGTTTAGTCCGTAACCGTGAGAGGTCAAAATTGATTCATTTTTAGAAATATTTATCACATCAACCTTTAAATGCATAAAAACCTTAATGCTGGTATTTATTTCCATTGAAGATACGTCTATCCATGTATCCAAAAATCACATTAATGCGATATATATTGGTTAGAAAAAATTCTTAACAATTGCACCAGAATATTTATAAATTCATCTTCAATTTCGCCGAAAATATTTTTGAAATCCTGCTATAGTTAAAGTATTAGGCAAAATGTAGATTATTTTAAACAAAGTATACCTCAGAACGTACATGCGATTTCTTTGCTCTTTTTCATTAATCCTTCTCTATATCTTATTAACTTTTGAACCAGAAAATTTTAATAATTTTTTTTTATATTTCTCGCAGATCATATTTCATGCTGATTTAATGCGCGCCATTATCACATTGATTAGGCTAAACATTGAAATATTGAAAAGGCGCAAAAATCTGAAACAACTGATCATATTGAATACTTTCATTCAGAGGTACTTTTTCTTGCGGAGTCGCTGATTTTTGGTATTCTGAATGATACCAATCTAGAATTATTTTCAGTTTATTGCAAGTCCGAAACTGATATTGATGCTGAATCTCCAGTGTGAAAAGTTGATGCACTAATGGCGTTATTTTTGTTTTTGATCATCTGTCATTATTCGGGCAATTTCAGTTAGCAAGCGTTTTTCCAATGTTCTAGAAAAAAATATCCAGAAATATTTGGTGTTTTTTTTAATTGGCAAACGATTCCTGAGTGCTGGATTTGATCCGCTAGTTTTTCCAATTGAAAAAATACCCCAATTGCGACCGTGCGTCCAAAATAACTACTGCACCACAATCCCCTTAAATATTTGGCCATAGTTTATTGTACCGTTATCAAATTAAGTTAAACTAACGAAATGCGTTTGGAAACACTTTAAAATGTCATACAATTCAAAAATGTATTATAGATCAAATTTACAAAAAGAATTTTTTTCTGATTTTTTTTTAAATTTTTGTAATCCACAAAAGTTTCTCGATGAAAGAAAAATTATCTATGAATTCGGCATCATCTTGATATACGAACTAGTCAACATAATCAATGTTTTATTCAAAAGAAAGACTTGAACCAATTAACCCAAGGTTTAAAACAATAGATAAAATGATTGTTACGATTATATATGGGATAGCATGTAACCATTTTTTATGTTTGTTCTTCCTTCCGCACTCTGATTTTCGTGGAACAAAAGACGCTTCCGGTTAGTTACGTCGCATAAAAGCAAATTACGTTTTTATATTGCTTCAAAAATTTGAAGATTTCAGGAAGAAATTTCTTAAAAAATTAATACAATTTTTTTCTTTTTCTTCATGCTTCCATGAAAAAATTACAGTCAGAATAATTAATTGAGAGGAACGGTTAATACCGTCGGTATTAGTGGAAATATTTTCATGAAATCATCAAATTCTTTATTATTTATTAAATGATGTGCGGAACACAAAAACAAAATAAATTTTTTGTTTCTTTTGAAGATTCCCTTCAAAACATCATGCTGCCGATATATTACTCAAAATAAACAAACCCACGCACTTGTGCTTAGATACAGACATGATTGGTGGCTAGGTTGTAATTTCAATGTTCTTCTAAGAAGAAAAAATATGACCATTATGCTGTTCCAACCCTTGATCAAAACGGTTTTGTATTGTACAATACAAAACTGTTTTTTGATTCAAGGGGTTGGAACAGGATATGTTTTGAAGTTCGAAAAATTTGAGGCAAAATGTTTTATTAATTGAACTAAAAGGGCAATTACTGATCCAAAACGGTATCATATTGCCAATATTTATATTGGCCTAAACTAAAATAATTAGATTGCAATTAAAGCTTCTGGTCGGCAGCCAACCGTTTGGCTTCGCAAATTCTTAATGTGGTCCCCACAGTTCAAATTCTTATAATTTTTATCAATCATAAATTTTTTTTAAATTTTGCAAAAGTTAATAAATTAACGACATAATAACAAAACTGAAATTTAATAACTGGTTAGAGAATTTGAGTGATTGATGATAGGCTGAGTATCGGAGTTAAAAAAAGTAGCAAGTTGATCAGAAAAAATATTTCATCATGAAGCGCCGGTTTTAATCTGCTTACTTTCATATTTTGTTTAATTTTTATAAATTTAATCTGATAATGACACTGCAAATATTTAGAAAAAATTGTCGTTTGTTTCGTAACGATTAGTATCCACTTACTCGGCGATAAATAATGATAAATAATTAATAATGCGATTGCTGGGGGTAAATACAGCTGGCCAAGAATGGAAAATTAAAATTAAAGTTTCTTTTTCTCTGAATAACAGTTTTCAACTATTTGTTCCGCGTGATTTATACCCATCTAGAATTACCCAGTTTCTTCCACAAATTATACCAGAAGAAGTAGAGAGAAAATTAAGTGATATATTGAAATAAATGAACTCGTTTGGAATTAGAGGACTTTATTGGAAGAATTGGATTTCAAAAACATGACAGAGTGCCACCTGTATACAAGGTTGTTTTGTTCGCAAATCGGATCGGAATCTCGTGCAAAGAATAAATTTCCCATCGGCTTACTAAAAACTTTTCCGTGAAAATATTCGGATAGGGTCCCCAGTCGAGCAAAAATTTCCAGATTAATATTTTTAAAAATACCTACGCTGATTACGAGAAATAACCCTTAGTTTGAATATACATGGGTAGTTTTGTCGATTATCATTTTTATCAAGTTTTGTGTTCCTCGGCCGTGAAGTTATTCACAATCACGGATGTTGGAAATAATGCTGGCGATTAAATTCTTATAGTAAAATCTCTGGATCCACAAGTTCAAATTTTTTCACTCAGGCGTAAGGAATAAAATAACCACTGTTGTAAAACTAGTTTCAAATTTTTATTTGGGAATCGGGATCCCCCCGATTCGGGATTTGAAAACCTAAATCGAACACTCGTTTTAGAACTTACGACAAGAGCAAAAATCTGCACCAACTGAGAATACGACAATCACCATTGACCCAGAACGTCGAGAAAAGGTTACTATTTCTCATGTTTATGCTTTTCACAAAATTAATTGTTGATGGAAACACTTTCTCTTCTTGTGGTGCAGAAAATCGTATTTCTGAAACCTGGATTCCCAGAAATAACTCGAATTTTAAGGGACAAAAAAAAAATTAATGAAAAATGTTATTGAATCCCATACTTACCAAGCTTTGCTTTGTCTTTTTTTATTATTTTTTTATTTAAAACTGACGAACGTATTCAAATTTTTTTCATAATTGCGCTGGATGCATTACATTTAAGACATTTTCTTGACAAACATTCCGCCATACCAAATGAGCTAGCTGCATTTTTTTTAATACAAATGTCAAGAAGGTCAATTAGAACAGAAAAAATTGTGAATCATTTCTTTCTATAAACACGAGCATCAGGGTTTAAGAATGTGAAACAGCACGCTTGAGAGGACCTAATTTTCAATGTTTGAATCTGATGAGTTCGAATTATTTAAGGTGTTATTTTAGGTAGTGTATGTTTGCAAACAATGGTTTCAGGTCGTTTTTGTATCTTTTATACGGTGAACGAAACATTTTCGTCGGTCCATTTTGTAATTCGTAATATCGCTTAAATTAAAGTTTTAAATCAGCTCTTTTCAATTTTTATTTCATGGTTACAGCAGATGACAAGGTTAAGAATTAGTAAAAAATGTGAGTTCTTAATTTTGTTGTTCATTCGAAATGTTTTAGAGTTCGTCAATATGTATTTTCAAATGAAAATACTTGTCAGAGACACATGTATTTTTATTGACATTCAGCGAACCTCTGGGTGGAGAACTTGAGGGTCCTAAATATTTGAGAGTCAGGCTCATTGTAATTTTTTAGTCTAGTTTCATAATTTGAAAACAAATAGTTATGGTGTGAGTCTTAAAAGTCGAAGAAAGAAACTGTAACTTTGAATATAATACCTTAAGTTAATAATTTATTTCCGCCGACAGAAAAAAATACTTGAGATCTGAATCTCGAAGCGTTTTGGCATAATAAAAGACTCCTTTATTATTGCCAGAACGCGGTTCCGATTAAGATCTCAATTATTGTTCTTTTCGGCGGATAGATTATTTAAACATAAACATAACGATTGTAAGGGAGTTCTCCTGCGCGAAATAATAATCTCTGGAAATTTTAATAAGAACTAATTACGTCAGAAAAATGAAATGATGCTGGTCTCGCGGTCGTATCTCCACAAGGTGACGCTTTAGCCGTACTGCGAATGCCTTTAAATTTTATAAAAAAAATTTTTACATGAAAAAAAAATGGATTATCTGAAGCGCAATCACTCACTTTTGATCCTGTGAGATTTTTTGTTATATTTTTTTTAATATTCAACACAGAGAAAAATCACCTAAATTTAACACTATTGACGACTTCTAGCGGGAGACCATTTTAGAATGACCGCAAGCCAACATGATTATTTTCGAAGGGCCAGTTTAATATTATATAAATTTTAGCGAACTGTTTTCTCGGACCAGCGGACGCCTCTTAATCAAGGTTCTCAATGAATGGTTACTTGATATTGAAATCGATTGTTAATATTGTTCAATTTTTTCTATTGCTATATCTTTTTGTATTTGGATCAAAAATATTGAATGAATAAATTAATATGCAAATTATCTTTTTGGTACGAAATTAAGATTAAGTTGTTAATATTCATATAAACTGGCGGAAAAAAATTTCCTCAAGGTTTAAGGTGAACTTGCTAGAGCGCCACCGTGCAGATATAATACTTTAGGGCCCTTTTGGAAAATTTCAAATATTCTACTTGCGCAGAGAATAATTCCCTTAATAAAAATTAATTAAGATAATTTGCTTTGAACGACTATGTGCTCAAGCCTTAAGGGATGGTCCTGGACGGTTCCTGATTTTAGGACCTCTCCAAGTCATTTCTCGCAAAACATAGCAAGGTGATATTCCAAAAACATTAGTACTAACAGAACCAACCTTCGCCGGTAATTTTGAACTTAACAGTAATCTGATACAATTCAAACTTACGCCACACAACCTACGCTTTTAAAAACGCTTTCTTAAAGAGCACCGCAGTTTCGTTACCATACTCCTTCAATTATTCGACCATTTTTCATTATTTTTTTGTGTCAGCTTCCAAAGAAGCCTCACACATAAATTATGTGACTAATGCATTATTGTCCTTTATGTCGGGAATTTTGCCTATGCCCGCCAAAGTTTGGCGCCAAAAAAGCCAAAAAAACGAAAACAAAAATTATTGATATTATTTACGATTTAATTGAAGTGCGCTAATTTTGTTTCTTTTGACGGCTACCGAGTTTAAATTGCACCAAAATCCTGTAAATGTGTTTTGTATTTACAGGAAAAAAAATATTTGAAGCATTTTTTCTGGTTTTCTAACAATTTTTCGTTCAAAACTTTAGGCTCAAAATTGAAAAGTTTGACATGGCCCCCAAAAGACGCCAAATCAAAATTTCAAAAAAACCTCAAATGGAATTGTCAAACAAGTCTTGTGCTTTCAGATGCAGTATGAGTCCGAAACTGTATCTTTTAAAACTGGTGGAGAGATACCTTTTTGCCTGAAGACCTCCCGAACTGACCACTTTCAACACATTTGGCTAAAAAAAATGAAAGTGACATGTCTCCCCAAGGAGTCGCCGAAGAAGTTTCAAAAAAAACTCTCTGTATGAATTGTCAAACTAAGTCCTGTGCTTCAGATGCAGTAGTTGAGTCGAACTAATCTCTCAAACTGGTGGATGGTGGATGTACCTTTGGCCTGAACCTCCCCAAATATCATTTCAAAATTTTAATTTTATTTTTTTGCGTTTTGTCCGGCCGAAAGCAAAATTTTAAAACAAAAAGCAATTTTGCAACATTTGTTAGGCCTCTTCCGGAGGCCTCACACAAAAAATAATAGAAAATTGATGAACAATTGAGGAGTAGGTACGAACTGCGTGTCTTGTTTAAGAAGCTTTTTTTAAAAGCGTAGGTGTCGGCGTTAGGTCGGATTGTATCAGATTACTGTTAAGTTCAAAAATAACGTGAAGATTGGTTCTGTTTAGCTACAAATGGTTTTTGGAATATACTGTCGCAGCTTTGCGGGAAATGACCCTTGAAGAGGCTTCAAATCAGCGACACCACGCCCTTAAGGGGAACGGAGCAGGGTTTACTTGATTTTCAAACCGTTAGTCTTGAGCTAACCGCAGATTCGTATTGAGTGCAAAACTTCGGATTTCTAGGAAATAGTGTTTTGAACTTTTCAAAAATGGTGTCAAAAGTTTTTTGTATGACCGTGAACCGGCCGGTATACCCTCGGTCCAAAAAGTGATTTTGGTCGATTTTTTGGTACAACTACATCTAGCTCCTGATGATCACAATCTTTCTCTTTTTTATCCGTATTAACGATTAATTTGTAAGTTTAACGCCGTGCAGTGCCCTGATTTAAAATTTCTTGTTATTTAGAGAAATCTCCAAATAAATGGGTGTTTTTGCGCATGTTCGCTGGTACAATGGCATTTCGTCGAACAATATCAGATTTTTTTTAAATAAAAACACTTCTTAAAAGTGTGCAAAGCGAAGAGGTGCGTCGAGCTTTTAAATATTTTCTTCCTGATTAGCTTTTTAGAGACACTCAAAGTATTTTACCTTCGAATACCAGAAAATTGTTATTTTTAAGAGAGTGAAAAATTATTTTGGTCAAAAATATAAACTTTTGATGTTTTCTGATATAATTAAAAAATTCTACACGGAAAAAATATTTTTATCACTGTTGTAACTTCTAAGAAACGAATTTTATATGCGACATGAATACATTTATTGTCAAAATAGGTTAAAATTAGCACACAACTATTTTAACACTGTCATATATTTTATGAGAATTTTGGAAGCAAACCAGCCACGGAAATTAGAATGCAACTAAAATCAGCTTTCTATCACTTCTGAGTCTCGAGAAACAGCCTCCGTCGGATACCCCAAATTTCTGGATCTAAGAAAATATTTAGAAATTTTTTTCCGAAATTTGAAAATTTATTGCCATTTTTAAGATCTAATTCATAGTAATCTGATGCAACAAAAATTAGAGCAAAAAAATTATAACTTCAAAAGATACAGTGCGGTTATGGAAAATAAAACTTGGAAAATATAGAAAATTTTGGAAATTTTTTGACATCGAAATTGTTTTTTTAATGATTTTTGGAAGCAAACCAGTCACGAAAATGACAATGCAACTAAAATTAGCTTTCTATCACTTCTGAGTCTCGAGATACAGCCTCCGTCGGTTACCCCCTTAAGTCAAAGTGCACGAAAGTTTTCAAATTTTATCAGACTATTAAAAGCATCCTGCTTAAAAATTGACCTTCTTAATAAAACAGTTTATCCCATTAAATTTAATAAATTGACGTATTTCGACATTTTAACTTTCAACAGACATAGCGGAGCTTTTGATCGTATATTTAACGAAAATTAAAACTGTAAATATTATATCCAATTCAATATATGTACAGATGTACAAAAATCTGACATACTGTATTTTGAGAATTTTTGAATTACTGTCTTAATTTTGCGAATTTTCATTCAAAAAAATATTTTTAATAGAAAGTGAGGAGAAATTTTTATCGGAATTTTTACACGATTTTTTCAGTGAAAAATTCTAATTTTTCCAATTCAAAATCTTTTTTTTAATTTATGGATAAAATTTTTCGATTTTATTAATTTTTTAAATGGAATGTCGAGAAAAACCTGAATATTTACTCTAGCTTTTGTCATTAATTCGTGAAGATAGCTGGAATTCTGATGCATTTATAAAACCAAAAATTGAGAAAATCGCCTCTGAAAAGGATTCTGACAATGGATCACAATTGAATTTAGAAAACTACCTTCCTGAGAATAATAATGGATTCGTTGAAGATATAGAAAATAAAATTTCGTCTTTAGGAAATAGTTTTCAAAAAAATAAAATCTCACGAAGATTAACTAGAAAATTACTACAATATTTGTTGCTAAGGAACCATAAAATGTGTTATTTTCAAAGAAAAAGTGAGCGTTTTGACATGTTTGGAAAATTATTATTTATCTTAAACTCAACTACAAATAACTGTAAAAATTTAAATTTGATCAAAAGACTTTAATTTAGTTACTACAAACTTAACACGTAGCGTTGCAAAGTGGTCGGTAGCAACCAAAGTTCGTTTTTTGACGCTACGAGTTAATTTACATCGGATTTCTGACAACTTACTGTATAAATTATTAAATTTGAAAAGTTTGAAGGACTGTCAAGGTCACCTAGTGTTCTATCCTGTAAATCGTCTTCATCAAAGCAATCAGAAGCTGCTTCAATATTCTCAAATCGCTCCTTGGTGAATTCTCAAAGAGTAGCTTCAGTTCAAAATTGGTCAAAAGTCAGAACAGCTTTAAAATCTAGTGCGCTCGACGAGATGGCGACGAATTCTCCAGATATAAGGGTTCGATTTTTTGCTTTGATTAAAATAAATATGACAAAAATGAATATATTTTACTGAACAAAATGTAACTCACAAACTGATCATGGAAAATTTTTCCGCATTTTTAGATGTTATTCGCGTTTTTGATTATCATTTCAAAAATCAATGCAGTATATGTTTTCCATGCTTAGTTATCAGTTTCGAAGAAAAAATTAAAACATAATACTTCTGTAAAAAAGTAATTAGCTATACCTACCCTTAAAAATGAATTTTCTGTATAAATTAATTTTTGGCTTTTTTTCAATTCATAAAGACTAAAAATATGATAAGCTTTCGATTATTCCATCATTTTCAAATCAGAATAAAGAGTTTGAGGAAATATTCTCGCAGGTTAACATAAAGTAATTTCGCGCTCAAAAATGATTGGAAATAGTAGGCCTCGAAATTGGGTTATTAAAAGCCTACTATTCTATCTGTCCATAATTTTTGTTAGTTACACCGCCCTCAACCCTCAAAATTTTTTTCTGGCCTATAGATGCGGTAATTTTTTTACCCAATAAGTGTCAAGAAAACTGAGCCATGAAAATAATTTGAGGGCACCTGTTGGCTAAAATTAAATGAAGCATGAAAGCCATATATCATGAAATCAGATTTTTAACTGTTTCACAATTTCGAAACAACATTAAAAAATAACATGTTTAAAAGTCAAAGGAAACGTTACATCAAATATAAAATTTAAGTTGTAAAACAGTTCAAAATTACAGATGTCAGCATGATTTTTGTGGTCTATTTTTTTCTGATAAGTGGTGACCTTTGTCGAGCTTTAATAATAAATTGCCTGTCGTTTTGATAACTCGACATTTATTGCATAGTAAATTTGTCTAATCAAACTCTACTGTTCTTGACAAAATTTCGTATTCGAACCCCAAAAAGACTCTGAAAGAAGTTTTTCAACTAGATTTTCTTCAAAATCACGCTCTAGAAAAATAAGAAGTCGATATAATCCTCAATCAAGACATTTGCTATCTGGCTTTGAATCTGTGATAGCAGAAAAGTATAATATTCGAGCCGACTTTAACCCTCTTCCTTTGTTTCGACACTCCGTCAGAATTGTTGTAATTTTGATAAAAGCTGGAGGTTGTTTCAAATCTAAAGAAAAACTTGTAGGAAAAGGTATGAAATGCATGATATTTAAAGCAAAAATTGATGATTTTCAAAACTTGCTGAAAATTATGGCAGCAGAGAGCTAGCAACCTGATTGGCTTATTTTAATGCGTTCTTTCAACGCTTATTGCGGTGATCAAAATTTTAGCCTATAAAATTTAAGTCGAGTAATCCGACAAAAAATTACATACAAATTGCATCGTTTTTATTTTGTTCAACAAAATTTTTGCTATAAAAAATGCGGAAAAAAATCTTATGTCGAAAAAATAAAAATGTTTAATTAATTTTTCAACTTTTAACTAATCCGTTGTAATTCAAAAATTTAAAATCAATTATAAATTATATCATATCACGTAACATTTTATTATACAATACAAATCATGGGGAAGTTGCCTTGTGGGCGCTACTCATCGGCCCGTTTGATTTTGCCCTAGTTGATACAATACCCCACCCCCACACGCGATTAGCCTAGGCTCTTCATGCTCGGCACTTCATGTACTTGTATGAATGATTTCAGTTTACACACTTTCTATAGCAAAATATTGACCAAAGTTGACCAAAATTGCACCGCCTGAGTTTCAATTGGCGTCGAGACCAAAAGTGATTCGTTCCACTTATTACGACTATATGTTTCCGCTTTCGAAGGTTTTTAGTAAATTTGAGAAGGAAGATAATCTTGAACCAGATCCCAGGACGCTTTTCTTCAAAAAATAGGATGAATAATTATATTTTAGCCTTGTGTAATTTTCAGTAATCACTTTTTGTCTCGACGCTACTTGAAACTCAGGTGGTAAATTATAGAAATTGGACAAAAACATTTATGTTTTTTACAAAATTATATAAAATCTAGCTTTTTTTCGCAAAACTGAAAAAAAATCTATAAATTTCATTGCTTAGCATCGTTTGATACGATTCGTATCCCGAAGAGATTAACTCTCGATACGACTGAAAATTTATTTTAACTGCTGCATGTATTTATCTTTTTAAAAGTTGATGATGACGAAGATGTTAGATTTTATGATAAAAGTATAGGTTCAAACATGAGGGATGCTCCAATTTTCAACCCATCAATTTTCAAAGCAGACAGGAGTTTAAAACTCAGCCGAGTCGTTGGAGCATATTTAAGGTACCAAAGCATATTTTAAGTCGTTTTTAAGGGTCTAAATATAATTTGAAGGTCAATTTCAAAGTCATCGCATCGTTTCGAAAATATGACCAAAAGCTTTATCAAATTCGACTGTATAATGACCGTATAAGCAACCATTGGTCAATTATATACACGAGAGGTATAAAAGAGCAAAACAACTCTATAGCGCCCCGCCTGTACATTATTAAACCATGGTCGCTATTAGAAAATGTACGACGACAGAGCTTTTGGTGATATTTTCGATAATAATTAAGAAACATTCATTTAAGTGACAGTCAGCGACAGCTGGCGGGCGAATTTGAGTTCCTAGAGATGTGAGACACATCTAATTGTTATTTTTAAGACGATTTAGTCTGGTTTTAAAAATTATTAGCAATTTAGAACTCGACTTTGTAGAGCCGAACAGACGAATAAATAATTATAGGCTGCGGTCATACGGTATGACTCATACCCGAGTTAATTCTATGATATTGAAATATATTGACTGATGTGAAATTCCTGCGTAAATTGATAAATAAAATATTTTTATATTTAAGGTTGCATCCGTCTGACAGAACTCAGGAACATATTGGAATGATTGTTCGGGGTCTTCAAGTTGTTCTAGAAACATTTTCAGACTATCCTCTTGATACTCAAAATGCTCTCGCAAAATATTCGTATTTGGAAGTGATCGAACCAGGCAGACTTATAATGAAAAAGGGGGATCGGCCATTGAGGTTTCATATAATTATTTCGGGGAGAGCTCTTCTCACTGAAGTTATCATTTTACCGACGGGGAAAGAAAATATACAAATGAGAGGAGTTATAAGGTGGGTATTTATTTTTTAACTAATTTCCTAATGGCTTCATAGATATTCTGAATATTGTTCAATTCAGTTTAATACAAATTTACCTCCGCCACGGATGTTCGAAAAAATCCTTATTTTCACGAATCTGCAGTTCTTGAAAAATGACCAGAAAATAATAGATTATCGAAAATTATTATTTCTTATGATGAAAAATGTCAAATTTATAGAAACTTATTGAAAACCCATTAATTTTTTATTAATTAGACAATAATGATTTTCATTAAGGAAAAATATAAGAAAGGAAAATCAAATTCAGTCACCATAAATGTTAATCTCAAAATGTTTTTATAAAAGGGTAAAAATTAAAAGAAACGGAATTATTGATATATCTTATTTATGCTATCGTTCGTTACGACCATCGTGTAGTACTGGTTTAGTATCACAAACAAATCCAACATTTTACTTTTTCGTCAGTTGCTTGTGAGTCACAAGTTGTGACCCACGTATCAAGCCATTCTGCGCAATTTTGCAACACTGACACATTCATGACTTAAACCTCACTAAATGTTTATCCCGCAAAAGAGGTGTCATTACATTCGCTTAGGCGTAGGTGGGCTAAGCTGAAAGATAGCTTTTGCGTAGGCCGACAAAGTGGCTAGCTGCAGGATCTTTCTATAGGAGACGATATTGAAAATCGTACTGTAGAGAAAAATATTACAAATTAAATTAAAAAACATATTGAATAAGAGAACCTTGAGGCCTCCAGTTGCACTCTCGCGTTTGACCCAGGACTCATGAGTCATGGGCCATGAGGGCGCCGGAAATAACGACGTTGACTAATGAGGGCTTTGAATATAATGGTCGAACTTGCAACGCCAGGCAAAAAAAAACTATTTTTACATATTATATGGTCCATATTATATGGACCATTTACCATCGAAAAATGAAATTCTTTTGATATCCTTATCGTCTACATTTAATCTCTCACCTCATAATGTGCTTTTTGATTCTACACTTTAAGCACTATTTATACGTGAATTATATGTCATATACGGTATACCGTATATGTATTTTCAAATTAAATACTATTAAAAGTCAGGGAGAAACGTTTGGTGATGAAGATGCGTGTTTTCTCCATGCTGGTGGATTAATACACGAAGGTGCCGATTTCATGCCGAGGAAACATACTGTTATTTCCCAAAAAGAATTGCAAACTTTGACACTAGATGGCGAAGATTATCTTTCAATTTTTCATCCAGGTTTCATTATCTCCAAGTCATAAATTTTTATCATTTTATTTCGAAGTTATTTAACCAAAAAGTTTTAGAAGCTAAAAATAAACCAAAAGAAGAAACGCGGGAAATAAAGCCAAATTGTAATGCATTGCACAAAAAGTACAACGCACTGTGCGTTACGCAAAATTTAGAAAAATATATGAAACTACTCACACTTTATATTTTCTTAAATTGCAGAAGATCTCTTACAAGAGCTCTGTTAAAAGCCTTAATTTTTCGTGAAAAACTAAAAAAAATACAGGAACCATAAATGTTAATGAAAATAAACTGGTTAAAACCAGAAAATTCTGTTTGAATCATTGAAAATTTTTCACAGCAATACCAGTATCTTTCATAAAAACATAGTAAGCATTTGGGGAAAATAAAGTGTTTCAATTCTTTTGATGATACCAAATGATCTTAATCGAGACTTAATTTGTATTCTTGATTAGTAGGGTGCGCAAAAATTATAAATATCGTATTTTATCAGGCCCTTTTTCATAGCATACATTTTAATTCGATCTATAATCTATCTCAATCTCACATCCACAATATATAACTATGGCGTTACTATGCGTCATTTCGTGGGCTTGAGATTTAGATAGATTATGGGTCGAATAAGGATAAATACAGAATTGGTCACGTTATCGTATGAACAAAAAAAAACATTGCACCTGAAATTAATTATTCAGTTTAAAATTTGTCTGCTACGCACCCTATATCCCCTACTCACACTTTTGCAAATATCCCGGCCCTCATACTTAAAAACACACTACGTTTCCTAATCAGGGCCGGGATATTTAAAAAAGTGTGAATAAGGGATATAATGAATCTAATAGAAAATCGTTATAATTCAGAATTTTAAATTCAATTTATTCATTATTTTGTACAAAATGTTTTTGAAGTAAATTTTTTTTAAGATCCGGAATTTTATAACTCTTCTGTGATGGTGAATTCTTGCATTGAAATCTTAAAAAAAAATCAATATTTACGGTACTGGCCTCTAGAAGAAATTCGTGATGCAAATCCTCGAGATTTTCGACTTCAATATTTTCGTAAGGGAACAATAATAACGAGTGGCATCGATGACATGAGAAAATTAATTTTCATTAAACATGGGTCGTGTCAAGTTTTCAGACAAGTAAAAAAGGCAGGGGGAAATAAAATTCGATGAAAAGTTTTTTTAATCGTATTATTTTTGTAAAAATTTAAAAATCTAAAATAATTGAGTAACATCGCTGAAAATCATATCACTTTTTTAATTATTTGTACACGAGTTTGTAATAACTCTGATCGTGTAATATGTGAAGTTGTAACTAAACATTTTTTTGATTGAGGTTTTACAGATTAAATCAATTTTTTTTATAGATTAAATTTTGTATCGGCCCCTTAATGAGAAGCACTCGATCAGGTAAGTTTTCCATCCTACGCAACATATTGTTTATTTATGAGCAGCAAATCACAGGTGCGGATTCATAAGCGTGGTGTGCGAAAAACATTTAGGCAACGTCACATTAAAAAAAATGTTTTTCATATTTTTTTTCATCAAAATTTTCTTCAAAAGATTTTTGTTTCTGGATTTAGAACAATAAATCGTTGTCAGTTTAAAATTTTAATTTAGCTCAAAAACTTCTAAAAAATATAATGAATAGTTCTTAGTATAAATTTTAACTAATTAAAATAAATCTTAAATTTTAAAAAAAAATCTTTTTCGTCACAATCCTCAAATTGAAATCCATTTTGGCAGAAGTAAAAACTTTTAATAAATTCCGAAATAGATTATATAACTTGGTTATCATAATTTAAATTCCCCAAATCAGAACCAATCTCTTCGTTCGAGCCAAATACTCCGTCAACGTACCAGTAGTCGAAATGTGAACAGTGCGCAGTCATTTTTTCGAAAACCTACAAAACCAGTTTTTATCAAAGAACGCAGATTGGACGTCGGACAAATGTTTGGATTTTCTACTCATTTCGGTATCGGACATAAAGGACTATATTTCAAGTATGATTTAGAATAATTTATCAAATTTTTATTCTTATTTTCAGGAACTATGATAAAGTGGATCCAAATGTCAGTCTTGTTTCAAATGACGCAGAAGTTATTATTTTCTCTGTGGCATTTTACAGAGCACATTTGAACGAACAATGCAAGGCACGGATTTGAACAAAAAAGCAACAGACCAATTTGAACAAAAAATCGAAAAAAATAGACCAAATTGAGGCGCAAAATTTTTTTTATGCAGGTAAAAGTCGGAGTTTTCAGTGGCAAATTTCCTGAAAAATTATAACCTTTTGACCAAACTATAGCATTTCACATGCTTTATGTTTTCTTTTGATATATTTACTCCGATAGTATACAAAAATCGAACATTACAAAAAAATTCGAAGGTCATGAATAGCTCGTCCAATTAGAATCGAGGTTAGAAAAATGATGAAATTATGTCAAATTGTATCTCCTCCATAAGTTGTCTAAGTAAAACGATGATTTAAGCTCAAATAAGCCAATTTCTGATTGGTTGACCAATCAGTGATTTTAGATATTTTTTTAGATGTGATGAGATTTACGTTAACATACACGTGTATTACAATTTACGCAACCGTTTGGAATAACAATGTGTAGTGTTCTCCTTCTTCACGACCACCACCTCTTAAAATTCCCGATATAATTTTTTTCATCTCAAACTTTTAGAACCTCTAAAATGAGACTCAGGGCATCAATGATGCCGCATCATTCAAATAACAATTACAAACATTTTGACTGGTGAACATTTGATTAGAACTTTTTAATATCAAAAAAAATCCTATGATTGTTTCTGCAAAACGAACTTTTTTGGCATGACCTTCATATTTTGTCGTTTTTTTACAAAATTCTAGAGTTTGAAAAATGTGATAAACATTTCTTCACAAACAAAATGAGCACATTACCGATAGAAAATAATCCTGAAATTTAGATGCATTTTGCATGTGTAAAAAGGTCAAACGAACTTTTCTTAGATCCAAAATTACCGGTTTCGAATCTGGTTTACCGATTGGTTGATGCACTTTTGGACAAAATTTTTTAACAACATTTGAAGAGGAGGTTTCGGTCGTTCCAACTATACTAAATTGCAGTCAATAACTCCCACCGTTTTTATGTGAAAATTAATTAAAAAAAAGCCTCATACATCGACCTCAACCCCCTTAAGGGGGTGGTCGTCGCAAAATGAGGCTCTGGAAACAAATTTTCACAATTTTTATTTTTATGCTTTTTTATGAAGATATGGAAAATAACAAGCATTTTGTTACTCGTTTTATTTTGATACATGGCTAGGAAAGCACCTTTTGATGAGTTCAAAAATATTTCGTATGAAAAAAGTAGAAATTTCTTGATTTTTGGAAATTTAAAACACGATTTACAGAAAAACGAGTCAGAAATTTAGACAAAAATCTCCTATCAGTGTGGACTCTTCAGCTGCACATTCATGTAGGTTTCAAATGTGTGACTTAAAAATCCAGGGAGGAGATACATTTTGATTGAGACCCTAAAATAAGGTCAAAATATTGTTTTTTGGTGATTCTGAAGCCAAATCCAAGAATTTTCCCCCAAAACTGTCCTTAGCGGTCTGATCACGTTCTGTCCGTTTAATTTAAGTCATGAATCAATGTTGTACCTTAAAAACACCAGGGAGGAGATACATTTTGAAAAATAATTCCGTCAGTTTTGTAAGCACGTTCCTGATTGGACGAGCCATCCGTCACTTTTGATTTTTTTAGGATGCAAGATTTTTGTTTAAATAAATCAGATAGAGGTAATTTTTGGACGATTTGTACTTTTGCTACAATTGGTCATTGAAAACCTCATTTTCGCCTTAAAATGCGACGACCGCCCCCTTAACGAGATAAAAAATTTAAAAAAAGTTTTGATATGTTGAGTTGACTCAACGATTTTTCAAAAATCTAATACAGGCCGTTCTTACTCTGAATCTTGAATCTACTCCTGAACAAAATTATGCTGGCCAACTGGAAGATCAGAATGATTGGGAAACTTATAAATCAACTTTACAAAAAGACCGACGTCGCGATATAAGGATTGGACCAAGGCTATAAAATACCCAAAAAGTTTCTTCAAATATATTTATTGAGTCAGTATTCTTGCTATTTTTCAATTTCTGTTGTTAAACTACCTATTAAATTAATAAATATTTCTGATAATTATTCGTCTAATACGTAAAATTTAAAAAAAATTCCTCTGAAATTACTAGTTTCTAAACTTTGAGCAATTTAGATAACAAAAAGATAATAAAAGCGAAGTTTCTACCTAGATATTTAGCAGCCTTTTCACAGTCCAATGAAAATTTAGTGGAATTTGATGAAAATTAAAAGTTATGAGATTATTCTTAAAGAACAATGTAAAATTGTGTTATACATCCACAACCCCCTTATACAACCTTAATCATAATTCTATGATGAAGCTCAATTAACAAAAGCACTTGGGCCTTTTTATATTGAATCACAATATTTAACTCAAATATCAGCTTTTTTCGACCATTTGTTATCATAAAATATTTTTTTCAGAATTTATTTTGGCACTGATAAGCTAAATCAGGTCTCAAAATCATCAATAAAGAGCAAAACCAGGAAACCAATGGCAACATAGCCAAAAAAACAAAAACAAAAATCCAAAAAAAATTATTCGGATTTCCCAGTGGGAATTCCCACCCAAGACTATTTTATCCGGAAGTATCTGTGATACACAGTGTAAATTACATATTTTACACTAAAAAAATTGTATCTTAGCTTTTTTCATAATTATGAAAATTTATTTATAGACGATTTTAAATAAGGAATTTCAAAAGTGAAAAATGGATATCGATGTTTTTAAGCTATCTTGTAGAGAATTTTTTTTGGTCATTTTAAGACGTAGGATTTTTTTCGTTTATGAAATTTTTTCAAAAAAAATAGATTTTAAGGTCAAATTTTCGAGATTTTACAACAGGGGCAAAAGCCAGTTCTAGCGACCCCGTATGAGGAGCTAGAGCGCTAATTTTTTTGACAAGTGAAAATTTAGCGTTTTTTAGGAAACCATTTTTTAATCAGGGTCGGCGACCATGTGGTCGACCTTTAATAAGCAGTTAAAGTTCAAGGTCAATTACGTACTGTAAGGTCGCTAGAGCGCGAAAACTGGTACAATTTTTGAGATTTCACAGGAGTTGCTGAAGCCAGTTTTTGCGCTCTAGAAATATTTCTGTACGTAATTGACCCATAGTTGCTAATACGTTCATAAAGAAGTTGACCCTTCCGGTTCTTTTGAGGGTACTTGAAATTGACCTTGAACTTTGACCGCTTATTAAAGGTCGACCACATGGTCGCCGACACTAATCCAAAAAAATTGTTCCCTGAAAAGCGCTTAATTTCTACTTGCCAAAAAAAATAGCGCTCTAGCTCCTCATACGGGGTCGCTAGAGCTGGCTTTTGCAACCCTTGTAAAATCTCGAGAATTTGACCTTAAAATCCATTTTTTTTGAAAAAATTTCATAAACGAAAAAAATCCTACGTCTTGAAATGACCAGAAAAAAATTCTCTACAAGATGGCTTAAAACATCGATACCCATTTTTCATGGCGTCATGGCGGTGAACGTCAACTTGATGGTGAAGGATTGCATTTTAAAATTGATAATTATTATCATTAAAAATATCGTAAAACTTGGTAAAAATGAGATCTGATTTTATGAATTATTATCGTTCTAAGAGAAAAAAACGAGGTGACTTAAATGTAAAAATGTTATAATTATAAAGACGGTGCTGTAGGCTGACAAAACAACATGTCATTACATACAAATAATTCGATTTTAAACCCAGAAAAACTTTTTTTCGAAAAAATAAATTGTTGGTTCATAATAAGATTTTGCGATTTCCTAACAATTTTCAAACGACCTGAAAAATTAACCAAAAATTTCGTGTCAGTTCGTTTGTTTACCAGAAGTTAGTTGCTGCCAACCTTTTTTATTTTTACCATCTGAAACAGCGCTGCAAAATGCTGACACCAAAATAAATTTTGAGTTATTTTTTCAGCACCAAAAACTACGTTGATAACTTAATTTTCAAACTAATAATACCTTGTTATCGACCCTAAAAAGGGTACCCGGTACTAGTAAGGTCGCATCCCTATACTTTTGCTCAGAAAGCTTTATTGAAGATCAAAATTGCTATACTTTGTTGTTAATCACGAATTTTCATAAAAAAAGTTTGTGTACCACAAATTAAATACAGCCAGCAGTTCATGGTATTTTTTGTGAAAAACTTTAGAGTAATTTTTGCCTTGTTTTCAAATCTAGAATTCTTAATCGTGAAAATCGAAAAAAGTTTTTCACTTGTACCCTTTGAGATATCTCGAAACCATAATAATTCGAGGAAATTTTTGAAAATATATAAAAAATATACATTTTCGAAAAGTTTTTTTTGCAATTCTGACGTTAGGGGTTTTTAAAATACAAGCATAAATTCAAAAAACTAAATTTGTTACTGTACGTGTGTACTACGTAGTTAGGAACACATTGACCGACCCCAAAAAATGTACCAGTTAGGGCGCTGTGTTCGAGCTAAGAATCTAGGACTATAATACAGTCATTGTACCTCATTTTTTGCACGGCAGGCTTACCTTTATTTAATCAATATTTAAAAGAAAGTGATTATTAATTTCATAAAAATATTTTGAAGCGTGATGGATCGCGGACAGCACTGTACTATGTAATGTCTTCCTATTTAGAAGCCTATAAAGAGTACCACACATAAAGGTTATCACTTTAATACCCACCTTTCTGACATGATTCAAATGTACTGTATTCAATTTGCAGTTTATTTAATTTTTATAGCATAAAATATATTTTTAATAAACACTAGAAAACAGTTATCGAATAGATTTTGAAAAGAAGCATTATCGAAAAGTTTTTCATGTGGAATTCTAGGAATTAATTTGTACGCGGAAATAAATGGATGTCTCAGGTTTGTGCAAAAGAAAACGTTATATTTATCAAGACCATTTTCATCAAACATTTTCATTTAAGGGGGGTTGTAAGAGGCTTTTAGTAAAAGCAGTCCATACTTATGAACTAGAAGAGCTAGAGACCCGATTTTATGATTTTTGAACTCAACGTGCTTTGTTCAGTTATAAATAATATAAAATCTTGAAGATATTCTAAAACATTCTCAAAAAAATCTTGAAATGTATTTTAAGTGTCGAAAGTAAGAAAATGATGTCGTAAAAAACTATTTTCAAATCGTGATCCTGTGAGTTAAGAAATGAGATCGGGAATTCGGAAACGATCATTTTTTTCTTAATTGTCTCGAAAAAGTGTGGTACATGTAAAAAAAGTTTTGTTAACACATAGAAAAAAATTTCCGTTGCCAAAACAGCAAAAATAGGTACTTTTCGCCTTGTTTGACTTATTTCAAGAACAAAATCGCAAAAAAAACTCTGTTTTTCCGTTTTCTTGGTTCACAAATTATGTGCGACTTTTTGTTAGCTCATGATAGAGGTTTCAAAATAAGAAAAACGCGTCTGATACTCCCTTAATTTGTTGAAAATTAAAACATTACGGGGGTAATGTATGAAGACAGACTTTGCTTAAAAATTTCCTTTACACTCATTCGGCCAAAAAAATAAGAACGAGCGTAGTCTGAGACTTCTACGATCACTAGGTGGCGCTAAAGTGCACATTTTGGTGCATTTTTTAATGCTATTCGTGCAGAACTGCACACCCAAGTGGTGGACGTAGCTAGCCAAGCTTCAAATATAAAAAAACACTTTCAAAGTGTTTGGCCAAAATTTAAACTCAAAAGCAAACAAAATTTATGATAATTATCATATATATTTTAAGGAAGCTTAATTTTGATAGTTGAAGTTATAAAATCATGAAACATCACTTTTGAGGTGTATTAGGTCAAAAACGTATACCTATTAAAAAACTTTGAATAGTTGCAATTTGCCGGGCTTATGGCATCTCGTTGTAGGAAGCTGATTTGGCCATAAAGCATCTCTCATAAACGATTAATGCTGAATCTATTCAGAATAGCATAATGAATGATTTTGCTGCTGAAACCTCATTCATCTAACTCAAAAAGTTTGAGCCACTTTTTTAAACACTTTGTCATCAATCTTAAAAAATTTGATAATTTATGCGATCGTAAGGAAAACGGCAAGGTTGCTGAAGGCAAGGTCCAAAATGAGTGTTTGATTGAAAAAATCATATATTGTTGGACTTTGTGATTTTGTAAGTTGTTTGTGTTGAAAGGCTTGAAACTTTCAAGCAATTAAATCTTGTTTTGAGCAAAAGCCCTAAATTATATATCAAATTTAAATAACGAAATATAGAGAAAAACTGTATAGAAAAATTGAATTGGTAAGAATGGAAACATGTATAAAATTATCGCGGCAGGAGGTCAGGGTCAAAACTTTTGGAGGTCAAATTTTTGGTAGATACTAAAAAAAGTTGATTTATGCCACTGAAAAGGATAGGTCGGAAATCAATAAAACTGAAGCTTTACTCGAATTAACAACTTCTGTAGATATTCTGATTGTACTTAGTAAACCGAAAAGTACTATTATCATAATCAGATTTTAAAAGATTCCTAAGATTGACCTTTTTGATAAAGACTTTGAAAGATTTTGCAATGAGAAAGAAAAATTTCGTCACCCTGAATTGCAGTGGCCAGAAGTTTAGAATTTCAAGTTAAAGTTATAAAAAAACAGGTTATTTTACGAGGTTATCGACAGATGTTCTCGTCGAAAAAAAATGCTACGAAAAAATTTTGAATCTTTTAATAAATTCTAGTAATTTTTGCAAAACATTTCAGAATTTTAATAAATTCGAATAAAATAAATTTTATAGAAAAACGTTTATCAATTTTATTTATTAAAAATCAATTTTTGTAAAGAAATTATTAATTTGGCTATAAATATTTCCAATTAATTTGATATAAATATAAAAANAAAACCAAAAAGAAACATTTTATGTTCAAAAATAAGATATGTTCGGAAATAATTTGAGGTCGCTATTGGAACGTGATCGTGAATCACGATTCATGATCTGATCTGGATATCGGATTATGTTTCAGCAATACTATTCATGAAACTTCAATATAAAAAGGAAGCACCAAACATGTCTCTAAAAAATTCATGGTTTTTATATCTTCAAAAAGAGACATGTTGGACAATTATCCAATGACAATTTTGGGAACTGCTGAAAAACGTCAAATGTTTTGGGACGAAGAAGATCAAGAATTTTTCTTTGATCGTCATTATTATGCTTTTCGTGCAATTTTCGACTTTTATCGAACAGGAAAGCTGAGAAGACCCCTCGATATTCCTTTGAACATTTTTATACAGGAAGTTCAATTTTTCGAAATTCACAAAGAGGTAACATTTACTCATCATCTTAATCTCGCGCTGCTGGATGAATCATCATTCAGTATTATGCACAATCAGAATTTCCTTGAAATTTTTTTTGGAAAAGAATTTTAATACTGAGTAAATTATAGGGATAGAATGTTTTTTATTGAGATTATATTTGTGTTCTATGAAATAAATTGTTTTATGTTATTTTTTCATCTATGAAATCAAATAATAACTGAAAATTTATTTTTCAAAGACGTGAAATTTTTTCACAATTATTTCAATTGAAACCACAGGATTTTGGTCAATTTAATGATTTTTAAAACTCCATCTTACACATTTTTTAAAGGAATTTTACCGAATGATTTATTAAAAATATCATCAAAAAATGCAAGGGTAATTTCAACCGATCTGAAGGAAATTTTAAAGAAGAGGCATTTTTTAAAATATTGGACTAATTTGTCTATTCAGATAATTCCACTCCAGTTTTTAAAACTTCCCAGAGAGCAAATGATCGACGCAAGAGAAAGAACTTATGATTGTTCTTACGAAGGACTTAGAACTTATCTGAGACAGAGATCTTAATTAATATATTTGTTCATCAATTTTGTATTTTTAGAATTTTTACTAAAAAACTACGTAATAAACCATCTTTTTCCCAACCTAAGTCAATCTTAAAAATGCTTGCTATCTCTATAACGCGTGTTCGAATCCCACTGATGTTGTCTTAGTGATTGTCTCAGTGATTGATTGAGTGATTACACACCAATCAACTTTGACGCGCCATGGCGGTCCAAATATCAAGCAACCTTGGCTATAATCATACTCAAGACAATCACTAAGACAACATTAGTGGGATTCGAACACGCGCTGTAAAGATAGCAAGCATTTTTTAGATTGACTTAGGTCGGGAAAAGGATATATAATATCATATATTATATTTGCAACCCAATTTTCAAAAAGTGGTAAGTAAACCATTAAAAATTTACTTTTTCGTCTAAAATTTCAAAAGAGAAAAATATGATCCCTCACTTAAGAGATGTTGTTGACCAGAGTACTGAAGATCTTGCTGGACAAGTTTTCTTTTTCTCACAAATGTTTTTCATCATCGTTTCCATATCTTCTTTTGTGTTGGCTACTTTGCCAGAATTCAGAGACACTGGAAGGCAAGAATAAAAATAAACTGATTTTGTATTTTTTTTTACAGACGTATTATCTACACAAAAAATTTGAATGCCGGTTTAGATTTAAAGCTATTTATTGTAGTTTATAAATATTGACATTTTAAAATTTTATACAAAAGATTTATATCCTTTTTCCAACCTTAGTGGATCTTGAAAATGAGGGTTATCTCTATAGCGCGTGTTCGAATCCCACTAATGTTGTCTTATTGACTGTCTTGGGAATGGTAATAGTCAAGAGTGCTTGATATTGGGAGCGCCAAAGTTGATTTGTGCGTAACCACTAACCAAATCACTAACACATTCACTTAGACAACGTAAGTGGGATTTGAACACGCGCTATAGAGATAACCCTCATTTTCAAGATCCAATTAGGTCGGAATAAGGATATTCAATAGATACTTCATAAAACATAAATTAAATCGAACATAGGCTGTAAGATCCTTGTGAACATCTAAACCCGTTCAATTTAAGACGTCCTCTAGTTTGCAAATCACGCATTTCAGCGCCAACAACCAATCTCGGCCGGTTAATTATAATTTCAAATTTTAAGCCAAAATCTTACGTAGACTCAAAAAATTACCTTCAATTTTAATCAAAAGTTATTTTTATAATTTATTAAACAACGTTTCGCGTGAGCATCTTTCAGGTTTTTAAGATATAAGTTTAGTAAGTTTCAAGACTNTATAATTTTTTGGCCCACAATTTGAAATAGTGCAAAAGTTTTATGACCTTTTTGATCATTTAATGAAGGTCGATGCATTCGAAAAAAGAAAGCTTCGGCTTAACAAAAGCTTGAACCAAAAGTCTTTATGGAAAATAAAATAGTTTATTTTTATTTTGTTACAGTTTACCGATGCCAAATTACGATTCAAAGCAATTCCCGTTTTTCTGTGTTGAAATTATCTGTATTTTATATTTCGTGATTGAGTCACGGGCTAAAATTCAAATTGATGATTCAAAATTTCAAATTCATTATGACTATGAAAAATAGGGTTGGCTGTAAAACCAAAAATAAATAAAAACATAGTAAAACGGCAAAAAAATGAAAGCCAGTAAGATGGCAGAAAAATTAAAATTGGAAAAATGGATTTTTACTCCGTTTTTCATTTTTGCCGTTTAACTGTTGTGAATTTCAAGCCAAATTTGCCATTTTACTTTTTTGTCGTTTTATTGCCAATTGTAAAAAATCCTTGCAATTTTAGACCGGTTTTCAGTTATTTTTACGCTTCTGGGTTTCACTTTCTACCCGTGGTTTCATATCAGATATTTTGAACATCGTGGATGTTTTGGCCATCGTACCCTTCTTCACAGATATCATGCTGACTTATTTAAGAATCTATGAATCCGATTCAAAGTATTCGTTGGTTTTGGTCTTCAGAATTTTAAGAATATTCCGAATTTTTCGAGTGCTGAAATTGTTACGACATAATTTTTGTTTATTGGCTTTGGTGAAGACGTTCAGATATGCAGGAGCAGACTTGGCGTATGTCAATATTTTCATTTTTGGTAAGATTTTGGAATAGTTAAAAAATAAATTGTGCTTTTCGTACACAAAATAACATCATGACTCATGATTCATGAGTAAAAGGTAAACTTTAAAAGCTTGACGATTACTAAAATTTTTTCAATGGCTTTACTTTATTGGACATATAAAAACTATAATAGAGTTACTCACCACTTATGTGGAAAATTTTTAACTCGTAGGGTCGCCTAAAAAAATATTTTCTAGCATTCAAGTTAAATAATAAAGAAAAACGGTCTTTGCCAACTAGTTGGCTTAAAGTGACTCTACGAGTTAAGATTTCAAATTTTACAAAGAAAATATCCGGTATCAAACATTTTGATATCAAATTTTGATTCAAAATGATAAACATTTCATCACGGTCAAAGCAAAAGGCTGAGTAAGAGTATTTTATATCAACGGGTATCAATAAAGCCGCATCATAATCCATATATTGATTACGGACCCTCAGAGGACAGATCATGAATATTTGAAAAATACGGAATCTGAGCATTTGATTAGTTAATCTTTTCCAAATCTGACCAATGAAATAAGCCTATTTTGCAATCCAGGGTTTTGAATGGGTGCTAGTATCCCGCGTTGTTTGTAACATTCAAATATTCAGGATATGTCCGCTGAGGGTCGGTAATCCATATGTTCAAAACCGTATCTATAAAGCCGAAAACAGATTGAAATGACGTCATTGGTGATAAAAAATACGAATTCAAAAAAAAGTTGTACTGTCTACATTGTAGACTCTACAAAAAATATAATTTTCAGTTTTTGGAACTTTATTTGCGTCACTTGCTTATTTCGTTGAGGATCAAAAGGACCCTAAAAATACGTTTGTATCAATTCCTGATGCTATTTGGTGGGCAATAATTACGATGACAACAGTTGGCTACGGGGATATGACGCCTCGGACAACTATGGGGAAATGTGTCGGACATTAGGGATAGAAAAATAAAATCACTTATTTTTAAGATTATTTTTTGTTGCTATCATAAATTCTTTTCGAAATATTTTCTTCGAAAGAATCGCGATTTCCTATTGGAAATATTGAAAATAAGAATATGCTCTAAACCAAAAGTTTGGTCAGCTCGATTTGATCTTGACAATGAGAAGAGTACAAATTCATACCATCAACTTGAAAATCGTCATTTTCGACCGCGGAGAGCCTATTTCTGGTTAATTTAAGTCATAAATCATTGTTGTACCTTAAAAACTCAGGGAGGAGATACATTTTAAAAAAATAATTCCGTCAGTTTTGTGAGCAGTTTTGTAAGCAGCTGTTTCTGATTGGACGAGCCATCTGTCACTTTCGACTTTTCTATAGGATGTAAGATTTTTGCTCAAATACATTAGTTAGAGGTACACTACTTTGTCCAACAGTTTTGGTACTTTTGCGATAATTGACCATGGAAAACCCCGTTTCGCCTTATAATGCGACGACTACCCCTTTAAGGCTCCACGAATCCCCATATCTAGGCGTTCCACCAATCGATTTTCGGCCAAAAATCGACCTCTTAGGTTAATATTCCACATATACCTGGTATGTGTGAAATTAATTGCGCGTTCTTTTGGTAAAATCATGTTTTTTTTTAAATCATATTTTATCAAAAAAAATGATTAATTTAGTTCAAAAATCGTATTTTTGCCCAAAATATGGAGTTTTTTGGCTCTAAAGAAGCCTCAAACCTCCTCAAAAGCTACATTTTTTTCTGTGTGAAAGATACATCAGTGCCAGTTGATGATGAATGTCGTCACTAAGGTAGGCTGACCTAGTTTTTTATGGAAAAAATTTTTTTGAAAGTTGGGTTGGTTTTAATATTTTTTTAATGTATTTGCGAAAAGATTTGGTTGAAAAACAATTTCGCAAAAAAAATTTTGTGGGCGTTTAAGCCAATTTGTGAAAAATAATGAAAAAAAAATTTCGAAATTTTTCGGAATTTTTCAAAAAAAAAAATTTTTCGAAATTTTTCAATTTTTTAAATGGCTTAAAACGCCCACAAAATTTTTTTGTTCAAATTTTTTCAAACCAATACTTTTTTTCAAATTACTTAAAAAAACTCTGAAAATCTTAAAAAAATTCCAAATTAAAAGTTCTTCTTTGTTGATTTCAGTTATTCTTCCGTTGACTTCTCACGTTTTTTTCATGAGCTCTGTAGTGTTTATATATCACCGAAAAAATGTCAGAACAGTATCTAATTTAAAAATAGTGAATCAAAGTAAAAAACTTTAAATCTTGAAATTTAAATTCGGAAATTAAAATTTTAAAATTAAACAAATATAAGTCGAAAATTTTAACAAGGCAAATGTTAAATTCCAAAATTTTACATCTAAAAAATTTAAATTCGAAATTGTAAAATTCAATCGTTATGATATATGTCTGCCCCAATTTTCTAAAATTTTAATCCGAGATTATCATTCAATGTACAACTTGATAATTTAAGCAATATGTTTCTCAAGCTCGTCGATATAGCTTTTCTGAGGGACGCTTTTTAATTCTAATTACTGAAGATTCCAAAAATATTGGAAATTCTATTGTGATAGTATCCAAAAATCTCGAGATACTACGGCTCGATTCTGCTTGGCACAATAAACCAACAATGAGATTATCTACTTGCTTGCCATAAGTAAAAGCCCCCTTTCAAATCTATTGAAGCCCTCTTTTATTCAGAATTCAAAAAATTTTATCACACTCAAACTTGCCGAATTGGTAAGCCAAACCATCCATAATTATATTTATAATTCAATTTTGTTGGAAATTGAGCCACAACAAAAATGGTTATAATAGTACCACTCTGGCATGATTTTCACATATTAAATATTTTTCAAACATATTATTTTGTCCATACGTTTGGTCAAAAATATTATGAAAATGAATTTCATTTCTTGTTCAGAAGTTTCAACTTATTTTTCTGGATCACAGGCTGAAAATAAGGGGATTTTATGTTTTTATTTATTTTGTTGAAAATGAGCCCCAAACGGCCAAGGCCGATAAAAGGATAATTATATTTCAAATTGAATTTTGTAAGAAATGAGCCCCAAAATCAGCCGAAAGGGGATGTTATGTTTTTTATTTTAAAAAAATAAGCTCAAATCGCCCAATTTGAGGGCTCATTTATCAACAAAATTAATAAAAACCCGAATCCCCGTTTTATCGGCCTTCGGCCGATTTGGAGCTCATTTTTAAACAAATTAAAATTTAAAAACAAAGAATACCCTTTTATCGGCTTTCGTCCGATTTGTGGCTTCAATTCCAAAACAAAATTGAATTATAACTATAAGCAGCAAGTAGATAATTCATTGTTTGGTTTTTGTGCCAGCGCAGATGCGGCAGAATCGTAGCCGTAGTATCTCGAGATTTTTGGATACTATCACAATAGAATTTCCAATCTTTTGAATCTTCAGTAATTTAGAATTAAAAAACCGTCCTCAGAAAAGCTATATCGACAGCTTGAGAAACATATTGCCTTAAATTATTCAGTTTACATCCTGATGAAATATAATCTCGATGATAATTTTAACAAAAATTGGGGCAGGACATATATTCATAACGACTTTGATTATTACAATTTCGGCGAATTTGAAATTTTTAGATGTAAATATTTGGAATTTACATTTTTCGCTGTTTAAACATTTTCGACTTATATTGTGTTTAATTTTAAATTTTATATCTTCCGATTATAATTTCACAGATTTTAACGAGTTTTGTGACAATTTGATCACTGATTTTTAAATTAAGTACTGTTCTGACCATTTTTTCTGGTAGATATACTAAACATCTCAGACGGCTCCATGAAAAAAACTGAGCAAGTCACACGAGAACATAACTGAAATCGCAACAACAGAAGAACTTTAATTTGCGGAATTTTTTTAAGATAATTTCAGATTTTTTCTAAGTTATTTCGCGAAAAAAGTTTTGGTTGAAAAAAATTTTGAACAAAACAAATTTTTGGGGCGTTTATAGCCAATTTGAAAAAATTGAAAAATTTTCGAAAAAATTTTTTTTTTTGAAAAATTGAAAAAAATTTTCGAAATTTTTTTTTTCATTTTTTTAAATTTGCTTAAACGCTCCAAAATTTTTTTTCGAAATTGTTTTTCAACCAAATTTTTCAAAATACTTAAAAAATATTAAAACCCAACTTTCAAAAAATTTTTTCATAAAAAACTAGGTCAGCCTACTAGTGACGACATTCATATCACTGGATGATGTATCTTTCACACAAAAAAAATGTAAGGCTTTGAGGAGGGTTTAGGTTTTAGAGCCAAAAAATATATTTTGGGCAAAAATACGATTTTTCGAACAAATTATCATTTTTTTGATAAAAATATGATTTTTAAAAAAAAAATATTACCAAAAGACGCGCAATTAATTTCACAACATTACAGGTATAGTGGAATATTAACCTAAGAGTCGATTTTGGCCGAAAATCGATTGGGTGGAACACGCATAGATATGGGATTTACGTGGAGGCCTTAAGAGGGGGTAGTCGTTCGCATTATAAGGCGAAAAACGGGGTTTCCAATGGGTCAATATCGCAAAAATACCAAACTGTTGGACAAAGTAATTACCTCTAACTAATGTATTTCTGAGCCAAAACTCTGACATCCTATTAGAAAAGTCGACAAATGACAGATGGTTCGTCCAATCAGAAACAAGCTGCTTAACAAGAACTGCTCACAATGTGACGGTGAATTATCTTTTTAAAATTCTCCTCCCTGATTTTTAAGTACAAACATGATTCTATGACTTAAATGTAACCAGACATAGGCTTCGTCCCGGTCGAAAATGACGATTTTCAAGTTGATGGTCAATGAATTTGTACTCTTCTCACTTGTCAAGATCAAATCGAGCTGACCAACACTTTCTGGTTTTAGAGCATATTCTTATTTCAATATTTCCAATAGGAAATCGCGATTCTTTGAAGAAAATACTTTCGAAAAGAATCTTATGATTAGCAACAAAAAATAATCTTAAAAATAGTGATTTTATTTTTCTTCCCATAGGGCCGACACAAATTTTCCATAGTTGTCCGAGGCGTCATATCCGCGTAGCAACTGTTGTCATCGCATCTATTGCCCACCAAAATAGCATCAGCGAATTGATTACAAACGTATCTGGTAGGGTCCTTTTTGATACCTTCAACGAAATAAGAAGTGACGCAAATAAGTCCAAAACTGAAAATTATATTTTTGTAGGTCTACAATGTAGACAGTACACTTTTTTTCTGAATTCGTACTTTTTTATCCACCAATGACGTCATTTCAATCTTCTTTCGGCTTTATAGATACGGTTTTGAACATATGGATTACCGACCCTCAGCGGACATATCTGGAATATTTGCAATGTTACAAAACACACGCCGGAGATACTAGCACCCATTCAAAACCCTGGATTGCAATAGGCTATTTCATTGCGATCAGATTCTGGAAAAGATTAACTAATCAAAATGCTTCAGTTCCTATTTTTCAAAATATTCATCGATTCCTGTCCTCTGAGGGTCCGTAATCAATATATGGATTATGATTGCGGGCTTATATTGATACCCCGTTGATAGTAACAATACTCTTTTACTCAGCCTTTTGCTTGACGTGATGAAATGATTTATCATTTTTGGAATCAAAATTTATATCAAAATGTTTGATACCGGATATTTCTTTGTAAAATTTGAAATCTTAACTCGTAGAGTCACTTTTAAGCCAACTTTGTGGCAAAGACCGTTTTTCTTTATATTTAACTTGAATGGCCTGAGAAAATATTGTTTTATAGCGACCCTACGGAGGTTAAAAATTTTTCCAGCATCATAGAGTGCGGAGTAAGAAGACTCTATTAAGTTTTTATATGTACCATAAAGTAAGCATTGATAAAGAATTTTAGTAATCGTAAGCTTTTATATTTACCTTTACTCTGAATGGATGCAGGGGGCATTCATGATGTTATTTTGTGTAACGAAAGCACAACTTTATTTTTAACTATTCCAAATCTTACCAAATGAAAATATTGACACTACGCCAATCTGCTCCTTGCATTATCTGAACGTTTTTCAACCAAAGACCAATAAAACAAAATTATGTCGTAACAATTTCAAGCACCTCGAAAAATTTCGGAATATTTCTTAAAATTCTGAAGACCAAAACCAACAATACTTTGACATCGGATGTCATAGATTCTTAAATAAGTTCAGCATTGATATCTGTGAAGCAAGGCTACGATGGCCAAAACATCCACGATGTTCAAAATACCTGATATGGAAAACCACGGGTAGAAAGTGAAACCGAGAAGCGTAAAAATTAACTGAAAACCGGTTCTAAATTGCAGGATTTTTTACATTGGCAATAAAACGACAAAAGTTAAAATGGCAAATTTGGCTTGAAAATTCACAACAGTTAAACAGCAAAAATGAAAAACGGAGTAAAAATCCATTTTTCCAATTTTAATTTTTCTGCCATCTTACCCTGGGCTTTCATTTTTTTGCCGTCGTTACTAGTGTTATTTATTTTATGGTTTTTACAGCCAACCCTATTTCCTCATAGTTCATAATGATTTGAAATTTTGAATCATCAATTCTGAATTTTAGCCCGTGACTCAATTCACGAAATTATATTAAATACAGATAATTTCAACACCAGAAAACGGGAATTGCTTTGAATCGTAATTTGGCATCGGGTTACAACTGTAACAAAAAAAATAAACTATTTTATTCTTCCATAAAGACTTTTGGTTCAAGCATTTTGTTTAGCCGAAGCTTTCTTTTTTTCGAATGCATCCGACCCTTCATTAAATGATCAAAAAGGTCATAAACGTTTATGCAACTATTTCAAATTGTGGGCCAGAAAAATTATAACTTTTCTCTGCCCACACATATTTTTTAGAATTTCTAGATTTCAATCTTTTGAGTTCTTGAAACTTACTAACACTTATTATCTTAAAAACCTTGAAAATGCTCACGCAAAAACGTTGTTTAATAAATTATAAAATAACTTTTGATTAAAGTTGAAGTAATTTTTTGATCCTACTTAAGATTTTGCGCTTAAAATTTTGAAATATAATTAACCGCGCCGAGATTGATTGTTGGCTCTGAAGATGATCGTGATTTTGCAAACTAGAGGACGGTTCTTAAATTGAACGGGTTTAGTGTTCACAAGGATGCTACAGCCTATGTTCGATTTATATTTGGTGTGACGGGTTTATCTCTATAGCGCGTGTTCAAATCCCACTTACGTTGTCTTAAGTGAATGTGTTAGTGATTTTTGGTTAGTGTGTTTACGCAAAATCAACTTTTGGCGCGCTCCCAATATTAAGCACTCTTGACTATACCATTCCCAAGAACATTCAATAAGACAACATCTAGTTGGGATTTCGAACACGCGCTATTAGGGAAACCCTCATTTTTCAAGATCCACTTAAGGTTGGAAAAAGGATATAAATATTTTGTGTATTAAAATTTATAAAATGTCAATATTTTAAAACTACAATACAAATAGCTTTAATCTAAACCAGCATTCAAATTTTTTTGGTGTAATCAGCATCAATGACGTCTGTAAAAAAAGAATACAAAATCAGATATTTTTATTGTTGCCTTCCAGTGTCTCTGGAATTCTGGCAAGAGCCAACACAAAAGAAGATATGGAACGATGATGAAACATTTGTGAGAAAAAGGAAAACTTGTTCATGCAAGATCTTCAGTTTACTCTGGTCAACAACATCTCTTAAGTGAGGGATCATTATTTTCTCTTTTTGAATTTTAGGACCGAAAAGTAAATTTTTAATGTTTCACTTACCACTTTTTGAAAATTGGGTTGCAAATGATATATATGATATTATTATTCCTTTCCGACCTAAGTCAATCTAAAAAATGCTGCTATCTTACAGCGCGTGTTCGAATCCCACAATGTTGTCTTAAGTGATTGTCTTGAGGTTGATTATAGCCAAGGGTGCTTGATATTTGGGACCGCCATGGCGCGTTCAAAGTTGATTGGTGTCTAATCACTCAATCAATCACGAGACAATCACTAAGACAACATCAGTGGGATCGAACACGCGTACTAAAGATAGCAAGCATTTTTCAAAGATTGTTTATAGGTTGGTGGAAAAGTGTTTATTACGGTATTTTTGTATAAAAAATTCTAAAAATACAAATTGAGATGAACATATATTAATTAAGCCATCTCTGCTCAGATTAAGTTCTAAGTCTCTCGTTAAGAACAATTCATAAAGTTTCTTTCTCTTGCTGTCCGATCATTTGACTCTCTGGGAAGTTTTTAAAAATCGTGAGTGGAATTATCCTGAATAGACAAATAGTAGTTCCAATATTTAAAAAATGCCTCTTCTTTAAAATTTCCTTCAGATCGGTCTTGAAATACCCTTGCATTTTTTTTGAATGATTATTTTTAATTAAATCATTCGGTAAAAAATTCCTTTTAAAAATGATGTAAGATGGAGTGTTAAAATCCATTAAATTGACCAAAATCTGTGGTTTTCAAATTGAATAATTGTGAAAAAATTTACGTCTTTCGAAAAAATACAATTTTCCAGTTGGTTATTTGATTTCATTACAGAATGCAGATGAAAAAATAACATAAAAAACATTTATTTCATAGGAACACAAATTATAATCTCATAAAAACATTCTATCCTTATAATTTACTTCAGTATTAAATTCTGTTTCCAAAAAAAATTTCAAGGAAAATTCTGATGTGCATAATACCTGAATGATGATTCATTCAGCAGCGGGGAGATTAAGATGATGAGTAATGTCTTACCTCTTTGTAGAATTTTTCGAACAAAATTTGAAACTTCCTGTATAAAATGTTCAAAGGAATGATCGAGGGGTCTTTGAACTTTCCTGTCGTAAAAGTCGAAATTGCACGAAAAGCATAATAATGAACGTCAAAAAAAATTCCTGATCTTCTTTCCCGTCCCAAACATTTGAACGTTTTTCAGCAAGTTCCCAAAATTGTCATTGCACGAATAATTGTTCCAACATGTCTCTTTTTGAGATATAAAACCATGAATCNAAATATAATATCCCTTTTTATCGGCCTTTGGCCGGTTTGGGGCTCATTTTTCAACAAAATTAAATTAAAAACATAAAATCCCCTTATTTTCAGCCTGTGATTCCAGAAAAATAAGTTTGAAACTTCTGAACAAGAAATGAATATCATTTTCATAATATTTTTGACCAAACGTATGGACAAAATAATATGTTTTGAAAAATATTTAATATGTGAAAATCATGCCAGAGTGGTACTATTATACCATTTTTGCATTTATATTGTAATAATCATCAAATTGTTCCATTAAATCGAGAAAACTCACAATTTTTTCCTAAAAAGCGTTATTTTTTCATGAATATTTTGTTCGTATCTAAAACTATATGTTGATTTTCATTAGATATACTGAATTAGACAAAAGTATTGAGTAGAACGGAGCAGTTATTGAGATAAATATACGTGGTTTAATTGAACTTGCTTTTCAAACGAAAACTTCAATTTTTGAGAATTTTTTTCTAAGTATTTTTCTACGACCGGAAAAAAAATTTTGATGAAAAAAATTTTGCAGACGTTTCAGACAATTTAAAAAAACTAAAAAAAAAATTTTGAAATTTTTTTTTCATTTTTTTAAATTGTCTAAAAAGTCTGCAAAAAAATTTTCAGCAAAATTTTTTTTTGCGGTTGTAGAAAAATACTCAGAAAAAATTTCAAAAATTCTCAAAAAAGTGTAATATGACACCATCTATCTGGAATGTATGTAACAAAAAACTGGAACTAACTAAGTTCAACTAGGCGGGTAATTTGATAATAAAATTATTTTTCCCAGATCAAACGGCTATCCCTTTTTTCTTACTTTTACGTTTTTTTTCTAGGAAAATCGAGGTTTGAGAGCCTGAAAATGACAAATTTCAAAATTTTAATTTTTTTTCCAAAACTTGTGTTAATTTCATTCATAAGTGGCGTTGACCCAAAAATAACCGATGAGGCATTTGTTTTAAAATAATCAAATACATAATTAAGTACTGAAAATACGAAAAATCGCTATATTTTGATCACGTGACGACCAAAATTTTTTCCATAATTTTTTTTTCCATTTTGACTTATAAGATTCACCTCCAAGAAGTTTCAGAAGAATCCACCCATTATTTCTATAAGTCGAAATTAATGGTGGACACGCTATGGGCCATATCCTTTTATTGCCCTCTCTGCCATATTTGATCCCTCAAAAACACGGGGGTGAGAAAACGACGCGTCATGGGGTTTGAAACCGAGTCATCCGATTTAGTTCTTAGATAGCTCAAACTGAGCACAAATATCTAGTGAATAATACAAAATAAAAAATTNGTCCGAATCAGACCATTGTTTCTATTTTTTCTCAGACCTTTGTTTCTATTTTTAACAAAAACTAATAATTAAACAATTTCAGTAATCTTATAAAATAAATAAAAACATTGGTCCTATTAGAAACAATTTTAAATGTTTATATTAATTAGATAATTGTGCTCAGTTTGAGCTATCTAAGAATGTAATCGGATGACTCGTTTTCAAATGACGCGTCGTTTTCTCACTCCCCCCTGTCTTTTGAGGGACCAAATATGGCAGAGAGGGCAATAAAGGGATATAAGCTCCACTTATTTCGAAAAGCATTTAGTTTTATAGATCACTGGATATCTTGGAAATTTTCCCTGACTACAATTGATGAACGCTCAGAACCAAAAAAAATAAAAAATCAGGAGTAATAATTCCGACGGTTAGTGCAGTTCTGACAGTTTTAGTAAAGAAGATTAAATTTTGAAAAGTGTCAAAAAACATTTCCTATCCCAATAAGTTTTGTTTGTGCTCTAGTCGGACTTTTATGCATTGCCTTACCTATTCCTGGTTTCATTGCAAAATTTCAAATGCTATACGAATATGAATCTTCCAGTTTAAAAGGTCGAAAAGAGTTTTCCCGGCGAATAAAATCATTTTCAATATCGCAAGAAAGACACAGCATCATGCAAGCTAAAAATGACGATCATACGAGATTCCTGATACAAGAGTATTTATTCAGTAGAACTGATGCTGTTCATAAAAATTAATAAATAAATAAAACATTTAAATTCGATCACAAATTTGGTTGCTTTATCCCGAAAAAAATTTTGAAAACCAAAATGACATTTATAAACAAGTCTAATTGTGCAGATAGGCAGCCTTATTGCGTCAGTGTTCTGAAACGGGACGATATCGGGATTGAAATGTGTACTTAGGTTGAAAAAATACAATTCGGGATCGGGAAGGGATCGAGATTGAAAAATAAACTCGGGATCGGGACGGGATCGAGATTCAAAAAATAACACTCGGGATCAGGACGGGATTGAAAACTCATTCCGTTTTAGAACACTGCTATTGCAACATTGATCGCAAATATTTTAATCCAGCAGTAATAAATAAACTTACTGATCAGGGTCAGTTTGACAAGATTCACCAGCACCAATTAACTTATACCGGTAGCTATACAATAGTTTGTAAGGGACCAGTAAATATTGTTTTCAAAGCAATTAATTGATCTACTCACGGTTGTAAAAGATATCATTCCCACCGGATTTTTATCCCATTTTTTCATTTATTTTGCTGAAAGGAGATGGTAAATCAACGCAAAATTTTGGTTACTTAAATCAAAATGCAACCAAACAAAATGAATTATATTAAATTAAGAGCTTTTGATTGGTTGCATCATTTGAAAACTTTGGTCACTCAAAGCACACCCTTTAGCAAAACCTATCCCTTTTATAAGTCTAAAGTATGTAAGATTTTCTCCTGCCACAGCTCAGTGCTGACACCTGAACCCTCCCTACTTATAACATACTGATTTTGAATTTAGTATTCTCAATCGCAGGGGGGTCAGGTGTCAGCACTGAGCTGTCGCAGGAGAAAATTTTACATACTGTAGTTGGAATGTATTCGGAATTATACTTAATTTTCCCGTAGGCTACGTTTGTTAACGTTCTACAAGTTCTGAGAAGTTCATTACTCAGTAGCGACGGTACTGTACCGTAATTTAAGAGTATAAACTGATGGTTATAAAAGTACCTAAGATCTCTCAGAAATTAGAGAATGATAATGAGTTAAGTTTAAAATAATTTATTTGAATAGAGTCATCGCTCCCTAACTGGAACACTTACCAACCTAAAAAAAGTGTTCCCGTTAGGGCGATGTGTTTCAGTTAGGGCGCACCCCTATACTTTTACTTACTAGAGTAGAAAGCTAAATTGCAGATTGAAATTGCTTTATTTTGTGATTAAATTCGAAAGTTAATGGAAAAATTTCTGTGGATAACATAATTTATGTTACACAAATCAAATACAGCCAGCAGTTTTGTATCATTTTTTTTACCTTGTTATCGAAGTTTGCTTTGTTTAATGACCCAAAAGTAAGTTTATGCAGCATTTGATTGTAATTTAAGAAGCAGAATTACGCGTAATAGAGCCAAATACCTTAAAAAAAGACTTAAAATTGCCAAAATTTCAATTTTAAAGAGTAAGCCTCCGGGGTTAAAGATTTTCAAATGTTTTGAAATTTAGCAGAGAGGTTCTCTGAGACCTTATCTTCCATAAAACAAATCGTTTTGTCGTCAACTTCCGGTTTTACAGCCGGTTTTCTCATGACCGGTATCTATTTTGGCCAGTTTAGGGAGTTAAAATTTCGATTTGCCATAAGCTTATTTTTTACTCCAAATTCACCCTTAGGGAAACGATGAGAGTACTCAAAAACCCATTTTTAAACTTTGTCTCGGCCCAAATCTCACAGGTGACAGAATACATCGAATGCATCAAAAAAAATAGTTTCCGATCATGACTTAAAAGATAGTAACCCCGTCTGATACTCAAAATTTCGGTCCGACTTCAAGATCAAGAGTGACTTGGATCGGATAATGGATACATTAAAGTGTCATCCTCTGCATGGATGTTTATTAGAGTGTTCTCCTCTGGCAATCCGGGTCATAAAGACTGCTTATTATCAAATGGAATTATTCATTTTATTAATGATATGTCACTGACTCCTTGATCAATGATTCGTTTTGTTATATAAAGATAAAATTTTTCAGTTGTTTCGGACAACTTCAATGTTTTCCAGATTTTTTCCATTATGTTTTTTGCTATTATCTGCTGTTTGTGGAAACGAAATTGTAAGATTTGAAATATCAGTAGTTATGTAGAAAAAATTGCTCATGCTTTTTTCCCCAAATTGATCAGGCACGTGATCTTTAGTGGTCCTAAATTATATGACTTAAAATTACACCATTACTTTTAATTGGTTAGTAGTGCCCCCTGTTAAATTTCAAATATTACCCGACACGTCTTTCTGACTACAAGATGTCCCATTTTTTTCTTAAATCGTTTCAACACGAGTGGTAATGTGTTGCCAATCAGAGCGCTTGCTTGGCCATTGGTTTGAAACATATCTAGCAATGGCTTGTTTTAAAATGAATTCGTCTTTCAAAACAAAGCATTTACATTGGCCGGAGTATTCATGGCATCGTAAGTAAACGATTCCCGAAAAATGGGACATCATGTACAACACCAAAATAAAAAAATTTAAGTTTTGCGGTTTTTAGATGCCGAAATTTAAAATACGTCTAATTTTTTAATTTTCTAACAAAAGAGGTCTGCTTATCTTGCACAAGTGTGCAGCACAACTTAAAAATTATTCTCAAAAATTTTCAAATATTTTACTTAACCCCCTCACACCCAAAACCATTGAAATTCCCCTCACACCCAAAAAGCCATTCGGGGACGCCACTTCGGGCGGTTATTGCGGAGATAATAAATACGATAAAATATTAATTATCTTTAATGACACAAGATCAAGGATAGACTTAAATTGGGGGCTTATATTTTTTTTTAATTTTAATTCTGTGTGCTCGATAAATGCAAGACAAAATAGAGGTTTAGTTCTGGGTACCTCATCGGAAAACCATACATTTTTCAAAATCACATATGAATAACAAAAGATTAATTAGAACATTGGCTACTCAAATATAGTCTCTGATTTAAAAAAGCACATCTCAATCGCACAAAAATCAGAAAAAAAAATTATGAAAATAGTTTTCGACTCGAACTCTGAAGGTTTATTACGCTGAATTTGGAAATTGAAAAAGTACAAAATTATATAAAAATTATTGAGAACAGACTTAAATTTTTTAAATTTAATTTTTTCAAAATTAATTATCTTTGGTCAATATGAGCCGAAAAAATGAAGTTAAGTTTTTTCCAACAAATAAAAATTATTCCAGAGTGATATGGAAATTATAAATAAATAAGTCAAACCTTGGCTATCTGAATCTTTTTTCTGAGTTAAAATATCTCTATTCAATAGCATACAACATGATAATTTCTATTTTTCTGTACCAAAAAAGTACATTGGTGGATTTCAAATTCAATCTGCTCGAAAAAAAAATGATGTCTCCGATTTTCAAGTTTTTGGTATCAAAATGACCGGGCACACGGGACTAGAAGAAAAATCGGAAAAAAAATGATAAATTCGTTACAAGGACGAAGTTATAGGCCAAAACGTTTTTGACCGTTGCTACAGCGGCTTTTCACGGTTTTTCAAGTAAAAACCCCGCAAATAGTCTTAAGTGAAAGAAAAGTGTCTAATCTTGTCCGGAAAAAAAAATTTTTCGTGATTCAAACATATCAGATGTCTACAGGGCTGTAAGTACAAAAAAATAGCGTTTTCAAATGAAACACGAGCGGAAAAAAATNTATCCCTTAGCGCCAAAATGCACGCACAAAAATCAGAAAAAAAAGTTATAAAAATATTTTTTGACTCGAACTCTGAAGGTTTATTACGCTGAATTTGGAAATTGAAAAAGTACAAAATTATATTAAAATTATTGAGAACAGACTTAAATTTTTTAAATTTATTTTTTCTAAATTTAATTATCTTTGGTCAATATAAGCCGAAAAAATGAAGTTAAGTTTTTTCCAACAAAAAAATTTATTCCAGAGTGATATTGAAATTATAAATAAATAAGTCAAACCATGGCATTCTGAATCTTTTCTCTGAGTGAAAATATCTCTATTCATTAGCATACAACATGAAAATTTCGATTTTTCTGTATAAAAAAGTACATTTCAAAAATCGGTAAAAAACTATTTTTGAGGATAAAAATAAATGTATTTGAGGATACATATAAATGTGTATTTGATCAAGATGTCAAGCCACTAAAAAGAGGACAACTCAGTTTTTCGGCCTGCTGTAGGCTTGATTACTCGGCNTTATTCCAGAGTGATATGGAAATTATAAATAAATAAGTCAAACCTTGCCTTTCTGAATCTTTTCTCTGAGTGAAAATATCTCTATTCATTAGCATACAACATGATAATTTCTATTTTTCTGTACCAAAAAAGTACATTTCAAAAATCGGTAAAAAACTATTTTTGAGGATAAAAATAAATGTATCTGATCAAGATGTCAAGCCACTAAAAAAAGGACAACTCAGTTTTTCGGCCTGCTGTAGGCTTGATTACTCGGCAAGATATAAAATAAATCAAGCTGCAGCTTGATTTTGCAGCAGCTTGACATGACTTTGATCGTCGTATTTTGTCTAGATGGCGTAAAATACAGTATGTAAAAAATTGTTCGAGACCAACAAGAGAAATTTCTCTGGATCAAATCCTATAATCGGCAGGATAATTACTTTCAATCCAGAGGAAATTTGAGCTTTTGGTCTCGAACAATTTTTTTTACATACTGTACAATTTTTTATAAATCTCAATTATACACCCGACGGAAATCATAATTAAAAACCATGAAATTGAATTTTTAAAATGCCTTATTAAAATGAACAAGATCTCGAAGATTTTGTTGACTACTTAGATAATGATACACAGACTGATGATCTTAGTGATTCTGAAGATGAAATTGAAATGGATGGAAAAGGCAATGATTAAAAATGTAAGATTTCTTGAAGAAACTAGAGATTCTATCTAATTTCTATTCAAAATATAATAATTTGCGAAAACTAGAGTTTTTTATTTTTTCGAGTTTTTTGAGAAATCACTTGAGAAAAAATAAAACTCTCAATAAAGACCAGAGAAAAAAAATAATAGTACCAAGAGTAGCCTCAGGGCATTTCCTAAATCTGAGTCTCTCAGAATTTTAATTTTATGTGTCGTANTTATTCCAGAGTGATATGGAAATTATAAATAAATAAGTCAAACCTTGCCTTTCTGAATCTTTTCTCTGAGTGAAAATATCTCTATTCATTAGCATACAACATGATAATTTCTATTTTTCTGTACCAAAAAAGTACATTTCAAAAATCGGTAAAAAACTATTTTTGAGGATAAAAATAAATGTATTTGATCAAGATGTCAAGCCACTAAAAAGAGGACAACTCAGTTTTTCGGCCTGCTGTAGGCTTGATTACTCGGCAAGATATAAAATAAATCAAGCTGCAGCTTGATTTTGCAGCAGCTTGACAAGACTTTGATCGTCGTATTTTGTCTAGATGGCGTAAAATACAATTTTTATAAATCTCAATTATTCATCCGACGGAAATCATAATGAAAAAACATGAAATTAAAAATTTTAAAAAGCCTTATTATAGAACAAGATCTCGAAGATTTGTTGACTACTTAGATAATGAACACAGACTGAGGATCTTTAGTGATTCTGAAGAGAAATTGAGGAAATTGAAATGGATGAAAAGGCAATGATTAAAAATGTTAAATTCGTTGAAGAAACTAGAGATTCTATCTAATTTCTATCAAAAAATTAAATTTATTTCCCTTCAAAATATAATAATTCGCGAAAACTAGAGTTTTTATTTTTTCGAGTTTTTAGAGAAATCAACTTGAGAAAAATAAAACTCAATAAAGACCAAGAAGAATAATAATAATACCAGGAAAAGCCTCAGATAATTTCCTAAATCTGAGTCTCCTCAGAATTTTAATTTTATGTGTCGTATTTACGCTAGGATTTTTTACGAAAATTGGGCGAAAATCATAAAATAAAGTAAGAAGAAATATCTTTGAACTGCTAGTCGTATGAAATTTTTAAAAACATTATTAGAAAAAGAATTGCGAACTCTATGACACAATTGAATAAAAGTCTGTGGATTAATTATTTCTATCTCGTTTTGAGGATTTAAAAAATCTCGCGTCCCCGAATGGCTTTGGGTGTGAGGGTGTTAAATATATTTTGAGGAAAAATCTAGTTTAAAAGTGTTATTAAAATTATCAACAGAATTTTTAACTAAAATTTGATAAGTTTTTCAACGCAAATTCACAAAACGGTGGAAAAGAGTTGTTTTCGTTTAAAAAATATTCCCCGAAAAATCATAAGTTTTTGGAAAAATTTTCAAAAATATCATTTGAAGCAATCATAACGTTGGAAATCGAACGATCAAATGTCAACGTTGCCGCAAATTGCGGAATTCTCAAAGATTTTCTCGAAGTACAATTTATTTATTAATTATATATTTTTCAGATCTGTAGGAATACTGCTATGATGGAGACTTTGCAATCATGCTTAAAATATTGTGTGCTTAATTTCCGAGCTGTTCCTGCTTGTAAACGTAAAATAGCTTGATTTCTAGTTTTCTCTTAATCTCCACCTGTTCCGCTGTGTCTTTAAAACACAGAGCCGGAACATTACATGACGATATAAAATAAGAATTTCGATATCACTGGTTTAATTATCGCTTTATCAGTTGGTTGGGAGTATTTGAGAAACAAAGGCACTCGAATCATCAGACAATGTTTTGACGCTTCTAGTCACTAGAATTTAGTGGATGTATTCTTAAATTTGTCTGTCACACGGTTTAACGGTAGATACCGACTAGTACCTTCTTAACGCTAGTGAGCACAGAACCATTATATCACCTCTAGTGATCAAAAGTTTCGGTCCGAAACTATCCGAAATTGTCAAAATTCCCCCAAAAATTGGTGTCAATATTACGGTAGGTTGATTCATTATAATTTTTTGCTAATTTTTCACTTCTGAATAAAATACATTAGGATAAGAAATCTAATACAAATGTGAGATAAGCCAGGTATCAGGGAAGTACTTTTTGAATGCATTAACATTCAAAATGAAAATTTATTTCAATCTATGAATGCCTTTTTTGGTAGTGAAATTTTAAAAGCTATGACCATTTTTTAATTAAAAACGTTCTTTTCTATTCAAATTTATTGAATCATCATTTTTTCCATAAATAATAGACTGACAGCAAATTTTATAAAAATAATATCAATCATGGAAAAGAGATAAACTTTTTTTAGGACTTCACATGAAAAATATCATGACAATGAAAGATATACCATTTTGTGAATCAAAATTTGATCAATTTTACGAAGAATGTCTGGAATAATTCCGCTGAATTTCAGAAAGAAACATGCAATAAAAATTGATTTTTTATAATGGTCTATTTTAGCATGAGAATTTCAGTAATTTAATTTTTTTTTGAATTACTTTACTCTGTATCAAACAATAATACTAATTATATTTTTCTGTACATACACATGAAATGAACAAATAAATAAATTGTGGTATTATGCGGTATAATTTATACTTCTCCCTTTTCAAATATGTGAACTTGTGCCATACTTGCGTTATACAGTATAACTTATACTTGTGTCAGACAAAAAAAATAAATCAAAAATTTTATTTATAAACCAAAAAATTATGCTACAATACTACAATAAGGGATCTGTAATTAGGGAAATTGTTACACTGTGTAGAAATTTTTGCCAATGTGGGGTCGGACCATTATGGGGTCGGACTTACCCATCGGACTTACCCGTCCCGTTATAAGGAGCCTCGCAAAAAAGCTTACTCCTCTCAATATTTTTGAGTTAGGACTGTAAAAACACAATAAGGGATCTGTAATAAGGGAAATTGTTACACTGTGTGGAAATTTTCGCCAATGGGGACCTCATTATGGGGTCGGACTTACCCATCGGACTTTCCCGTCCCGTTATAAGGGCCTCGCAAAAAAGCTTACTCCTCTCAATATTTCTGACTTAGGACTCTCAAAACACAATAAATGTGCAGCCGAAGACCTCGTCGAGAGTTTTTTTTGAGATTTTTGTCTAGTTGTGAGAAATATTTTGAAAACGATCAAAAAGTGCTTGCAAATAGTGCTCGAGAGCAAAATCACTTATTTAACTTGAAATTTTTGCAAATTTTTTTCTGAAAATCCCCCGTTTTTGGTCAAGCTAAGTCAAGCCAGCATACCTTGCTTGATGTCAAAGCCAAGTCAAGCCAAGCACACCACTAATTGCTATCATTGAAGTTTCACGCCCTTTTTAGGTGTGATAGTTTAGCTCTAACTATTAAAGAGAAAATAATGTTCGTTTATTTGTCAAATAATTCTATTGATTAAAATATTTTGTCATGCTTTCCATCTAAATTATATTGCAACTTTTTGTTTGTTTCTTGTAGATTTTCATCATTTCTGCTCTGTAATTCTGCGATATCCTCCAAATTTTCATTTTGTTTTTTTAATCGTCCATTCATATCTGAAACCAGACCAG
>SCLH01001896.1:223194-243692 GCA_004367855.1 Oikopleura vanhoeffeni | reverse complement strand
TAGAATCCAAAGTTTGAACTCAATACGAATTGCGGTTAGCTCAGGACTAACGTTTGAAAATCAGTAAAACCCGTCGGTTACCCCCTTAAGTAAGTTGATTTAATTACAACATTTGTAATTAACATAAACCCTAGTTCTTCTAGAAAATTACAATAAAAAAAAAGATTATCATTCATTTTAACTCGAAACTAAGGTTTTTCCCGTTGTAAAGTGAGGTAGAAACGGCAAAATGTTTTCTCCTAAACATTTTTTTAATTATGTTTAACTTTTAGCCCTTGAAATTGCCTATGTTGACCAAGCTTGAAATTTTAAATTTTTTTCAAGAAAAAGTTTAATCTTCAAAATAGGCAATTTCAAAAACGGTTTTTCATTTCTAACAGTAGCTGACAATATTTCGAATTGTTTTTTTACTGAAGGTCATAGTTTTCAAGGGCTACAATTAAAATATAATTAAATAAAATTTATCAAAAAATATTTTGCCGTTCCTACCTTATTGTAAAGCTCTTTCTATTTAAGAAATTCAAGTTTATTTCGATAAAACAATATTTTCATGAAATTAAAATAAAAGTGTCAAGACATTTGAGTAACACGTTATTTTTGCGATTTTTTCAGAGCGTTTGTTTTTTGTCAGGACGTTTGAGTACGTGCTGTGATTGATTTATTTCGAAATTAAAATGAACTTATGCCCCGAAAAATACTTGTTTTCACTATAAACTTGAATGTGAATACATGTTTCAAATCTGATGATACTGCAAAATATAAATCGAATTTTACCAAAAATTTCCGGTTCTCAATCATCTAAAATATTTCAATGACATAAGTATTATCTAATACACTTTTCAAGAGGTTCTATCCTGCAGCGTAAAAATAGTTTAACATTTTTCTTATCTGTTGAGGAGGTAGTCCCCTGCTGAGGTATGCGCTATAATAACTGAGGTTCCGTTTTTATGTTTGAGAATGCCTGTGGGGGAGATCGCGTGGGACCCACCTCCACCAAAACGCAAAATACTCGCAATGCGCTGAATGGTTATAGAAAAATAGTCTCTGTTTTACAAAGCAAGTACTTTAAAGAACAAATTGTGGGCATGAAAATAAAAATCCTCTAAAAACACGTATTCAGTAGTGAAAAAACAGTAGAGAAATTTTGAAAAATGGACCCTTTTGGACCTTCGGTTTTTCAGGACCCAGCTGCAGGGGCCGCTGGAGGTTCTGGGGGATGCCCAGAGAGCTTTGAATCGTTTAGTGGGAATTGTTATTTGTTTGGATCACATTCGTCGTTTGTCACAGCCTCAGCAAAATGCATGGAACTTGGGGGCCAGTTGGTTCATGTAAATGACAGAAATTTGGGTAAGATAATAGATTTTATTTATTTTTTATAATAAGATAGTTAATTTTTCATATTTTTGAGGGATTTTAGAACCTTATAAATTTAATGCAACTTTATTATTATCATTTTTACGGCTTTTATCTCGTCATTATATTAAAAATTCTTGGCATTCCGTCCTCGAGCACCACCTCAAGCGTTTTATCCGCTAATCGGATCGGGATTTTGTTTTAGTAACGAAGGCGTTAAAACGTTGATTAATCTTAGATGGTTCATCTCGAGAAAATGCTAAGTTATGAAGCCATTTTGAAAAGTTTTGTTTAGTGAATAGGTCATCTAGCATGACCTCTTAAAATTTATCTTATTCATCAATTTTAATATTGTTATTCATATATTTTTTCATTTCATCGAAAAAAAATAAACCGACATTTTGTTCGAATAGAATAATTCTTCTTATTTTCTCATTAAATTTGCTATTTTGTTATCGCAAAGGTTAATTTAACTAATTTTTTTTATTTATTTGAAATAACTTGAAAACTTGCATAAGCTGCACTGAAAATACTGCCTAATTCAAGTCTTAAAAATGATGCTTTATATTTTTCAATATTTAAAAAAATACTGAATTTTGCGTAAAAATCAGTAGATTATAAACGATAAAAATTGAACCGCCTCGATTGGCGGTTAGAAAATGGTTTGATCCGAACTTTGTGCTATTGCATACTGTGTGCAGCATACAACCGAATGTTATTGCGCATTTTGCTTAGTATAAGGTCAAACGAGACTGAATCTCAACCAATTCTAAGGGTTCTAAAACCCTGACTAACTGGTCAATTGACCACCACCACCATGTGCTGAGTAAATTCCTGCCCTTTATAATCAATCCTTTTTGTTAAATTATTATCTTATCTTGTTTAACAGAAATAAAACAACGATCACACTAAACTTCGTTTTCATTAGTTTGAATAGCAGAAAAGTCTATTTTTATCTCAATTTAAGAAATTTTCAAATATTAACTCCTTGTTTCCCAAAACACCCCATCTTTGAATAAAAAAATCAAAAATTAAAGTTACGGCCCATAGCAATTTACCTCAAAAATTCAATATATCATTTTTGAGATTATTCTCAGAAATCTGAATCTGTGTTTCAAAACACCGATGCACATTTGAAGATTAAAACATCGTGTGCAGGTTGGGGTTAAGTACGGTTTCAATATTTTTAAGCTTGAAAAGTTTATTTAAATAATGTTCTACCCATACCCTTCATTTTGAGTGATTCGAACTTTTACTCATCAAGGAATATTTTCCCGGTCGTTAAGTTGTAATGTGAAATCAGTAATGAGCAAAACTCAATTAACTTTTGCAAACTTTCCTAACATTTATTGAAAGCACATATTCATTGTTTTGAAATTATATTTAGCATGTTGAATTGACTCAAATTAAACTGATGTTAAACTTGAAACAGTGTAATTTTAATTATGATTATGCAATTTCAAGTATTTAGTAATCAATTTTTAAACGTTTTTTTCATTTCGCAAGAAGCCATCTCTGAATCTTTAACTCGTAGACTAGCCACTCGCTCGTAGCCTTCCGTGACTGTATCTACACTGCAGTTTGTGTTTTGAGCATAAAATATAGTATAGTGACTTTGAATGATATGCCGACATTTTTCAAAAATCAAACTAAATTATTATGGTTTCTGTTTGTTATTCAACTGAACCGTTTTTGAAACGTGACGTCTTATGAAATTAGGAACAAAAATATGGTCTCTCTTTAACGCAAGACCAAACTCGTTTTAATAGCGATTAATAACATCTTACTATGAGGACACTGTAGACGGTATTATTATTGTTGGTTTATAATCCTACAGTCAACAATTCCGACGTCACAAAACTGTTTCGAAATTTTACCATTGTTTTACTTACTATACAGAAGTTACTCTGTTATAGTTACCCCTGAACTTTTGAAAAAAAGGTAACTATAACAGATAAAAGGTAACTTCACAGAGTGACTACTGTATCCCTTCACGAGGAAGGTAGATATTGTCTAATTTGGTCTAGTACATTATGTGCTAAAAGTAGTACTAATGTACTATACCAAATTACAAAATATCTACCTTCTTCTTAAAGGGATATGATTCATATCATATGAAGGAGTTTTTAGGTTTTTAACAAATTAACTCACTAACGGTTATTTTTCAGATTGGCTAGTAGCAAAAGTATCCGAATCTAGTGGTAACGATAACTGGGTGGGTGAAGGAAATGTCTTTGGCAAAAAAACGGAACGAACAGCGAAATGGTGTCCAATGTTAAAAGGTTCCGGTCCAGACCGAAAGGTCGTTCCCGCAGACTGTACCTCAGCCAATCCATACATTTGCGAGTACAGTTTAGCACCAAAGGCAAGGTTTCTTATTTACGGAATTTTTTTTGCTGGATTTCGGAAAACGCCTATTTTTAGCATGAAAATGTTTTTCAAGAATTTTCGACCAAAAAGTACGAAAAAAATGAGCATTTATAAAATATTTTGACACTTCCGAGAATAGTTAAAGTGGCCATTCTTAAATGTTAATGTTTTTTCTTGATAATTTGCAAAAATAATTAAACGATTGAAAAACAAAGAAAATTTTACAAATTCAAACTGAAATTTTTGTAAAGAAGCAAAATTAAAAACTTCAAAAGTTGCTCAAAACATCAATTTCAATGTTTATTAGACAAAAAATAAGTATTCGTCAAAAAAATTTTTATCAAGAGGACATATTCGGATTTTTTCATAGCACCGACCTTCTTAATTTAATAGTTTAAATATATTTTTTTAATTCCTACGAGCAAAAATTCCTGACTAAAATATTTAATCTCACAAGGCACCTCCAATGATGCCTGGCGGTTATGGTGGTTATGCTCCACCACAGGGATATGCCCCAGCAGGATATCCACCACAAGGTTATGCACCTCCTGGATATCCCCCGGCAGGGTATCCCGCGCAACCAGGTTATCCTGCTGCAGCTGCCCCACCAGGTTATGCAGCTGCTCCACCTAATTATAATCTTTCACCAGCGGCTCCTGCCGCTCCAGATTATGGAGGGCCACCTCCGGGTTCCAGCACTGGAGAATTTGATTCAATGTACGATGAGCCTATTCCAGAACCTGAAGATACAACACCCGGCATCGATATTGAACCGCAGGGTGGAGGAAGCAAGCAAATCATAGTTCCCATTATAATTATTTGTAAGTGCTTTAAGATTTTCTAAATACAATGCCCTACGGGTTTTTGGTTTTTATACTTACTTTTTGTCTAGTTCTTTAAAGCCAAATACTAGTGATTGGTCAAGTACTTGCGATTCAAAGACATAAAGTGCAATGTAGAAGATAAATTATTAGCTGAGCGCCATGAATTACTTTTAGTCATTAATAATGCCAAAAAAATAGTTTCATTACACGGGCTTAGAAACTTACTCGGCGGTAAAAAATGTAAAATCGTAAAACCCCTAAAAATGTCTATCATTGAACTTTAAGCCCTAGGTGAATTGCTACGATTGATCTTGACGCTAAATTAGCAATTTGCTCAAATATCCTAAAATTTACAAAAAAAGCCAATTCTCAGTTTGCCAAAATAGATAAAACGGTGCATTTTTCTACAATCTAATTTCAATTTCATCGTGAAATTCAGGTGATTTACTACCAGAAACAAGAGAAAATTCACGTTCCAGCTAAATTGTTTTCGAGTTCAAAAATTTCAAAACCCCAATTTTGACCCAAATTTTGGGGCAAAACTGCCTACGCAGTTTTTTGGCTTACCTGTTACTTTTTGCAATTTTTTTAAAAAAATTTCTTCTCTTCATTCTGAAAAAGTTCCAAGTGATGAAAATTAACAATATATTCTTTCAAAAATCGTATTTTGTCATGTTTTTTCACAGTTCACAATCTTGGTAAAAAACCTTTAATTTTAGTATTACTCGTTGGTGCATACTTTGCTTGGAAATACTACAAAGATCATTTTGCACCAAAAGATCCTAAGGCAGCACCGAAACCAAAGCCTGTTAAAGAAGCTGACATGACTCAATTATCACCTAAGAATCCAGAACACGATGACCATGGACATTGGGAAAATCAAGGAAATACTCTTCCTAGACAAAGCGGTGGACCACATTCTTTCGAAAATCCTGTATTTCAACCAGATTCAATGCAAAATGTACGTTTTTAGAGTCAAAATTTATAAAAAAAAAATAAAAAACACCAGTTTGAAAACTGATTTAAATTTGAGTCTACACAAGTCCGACTTGTCAAGTCTGTTATTTGTGGCAAAAACAGAAAAAACTCTTTTTTTTAATCTTTTGTCAAGTGTAAAAAAATCTGAGAATACAGCAAAGAAAATAATTTTTTTTTCAAAAGAATCTAGCTTTTCGCCAAGTTTTCAATAAATAAAGTTTGAAAAATTGAGCAAATGAAGAATACAGTTTTCTGAATACTGCTTCTTTTGAACAATTTAGTGAGAAATAATATTTTACGAAGATATGGGCACAAAGAGCTTTTTTGTTTTTTGATCAATTTATTGGGATGTCAGATTTTTTGAAAAAAAACCAAAAAAGAAAAATTTTTCCCAATTTTCTTGACAAATTATTTCTCAATAAATTGTTCCACAGAAGCTTTATCTTCTTTTGCCATCTTTTTTGTAAAATTTTATTTCTCAATAAATTATTAACTCCCGTAGTGTCTTTCTGGAATTTCGTGACCATATGGCCTTTAATCGCAATTTAGGACCCTTAATCAAGTATGATGACAATTTACAAAGTGATAGATCAACTATTTGGATAATTAACGTTTGTGCTTTTTTTTCGAAAATTTTTACTGTATTACAGTACTTATTTTTTGCAAAAAAATTTAAATCATCAAAAAAAGCCTTTGAGCGGGATCAGAAAAATTTTTAAGATTTTTTCCCATTACACCATAGTCCCAAAATGATCACGTGACCGTATATTTAAGGAATAAGGTTGGTAAAAGTAGTACTTTTTTTTCAAAAATTACTTAAATCAATTTTTGAAAAAAGTGAAGTGGTTCTTTAGAAGTTTTTAAGATTTTTTTCCATTGCACCAAAGTCCAAAAACGATCACGTGACCTTCAAATAAGGAAATAAGGTTTTAGTTAGAATTATTTTCAAAAAACGTACGGTGATCTTATTTTTCAAGAAATAAGGATTAATTTATGACATATTTCAAACCTTATTTTTGAATTATTTCGTCACGTGATTTTATTCGGACTTTGGTGTAATGAGAAAAAAGTCTTAAAAACGTTTGAAATTCTCTTCAAAGTTTTTTTATTTGATTTGAGTACTTTTCAAAATACCGTATATTGTGTACGCGTATATCAAATTACCGTAAATTTCAAATTAATCGTAGAGACTCTAAGTACCATCAAAATAATCGGAAGGTCAACTTTCTGATGAAAATATTAGCAACCTGGTTTTAGGGGGGGGTTGGTCCCCAAAATTACAGGTTACGGAAAAAAGTCCCCCCCCGCCAGAAAAAAGAAAAAAAAAAAAAAAGCAAACCAATACCCCTGTGAAATCTTAAAAATTAGACCATTTTTTGCTCTTTAGTGACTTTTCAGTACATAATTGACTCATAGTTGCTAATGTTTTCTTTAAAAGGTCGACCTCTCCGATTCTTTTGAGGGTACTCACAAGCCTTGACGGTGAACTTGAAAATGAGCTTAAACTTTGTTATCAAAAATAGTTCTTTTTTTATTTTTATGAAGCTGATTTTGTAAAAATTTAAATAAAAACATTAAATTTTTTTGGAGATTTAATACCCAAATTGGTGACGGTTTAATATTTCAAATTTGAAAATGTCAAATTAACCCTAAATTCGTGTTACTTATGCACTTGTTTGTGAGAATCGGCGAAAATGAGAGTTTTTAATTTTTTTATTCACATTTGATAACTTCTAAAAAAAAAATTTTACAAAGTGTTTTTATAGGACTGTAGAAAANTAGCAATTTGTCAAATATCCTAAAATTTACAAAAAAAGCCAATTCTCAGTTTGCCAAATAGATAAAACGGTGCATTTTCCTACAATCAATTTCAATTTCATCGTGAAATTCAGGTGATTTACTACCAGAAACAAGAGAAAATTCACGTTCCAGCTAAATTGTTTTCGAGTTCAAAAATTCAAAACCCCAATTTTGACCCAAATTTGGGGCAAAACTGCCTACGCAGTTTTTTGCTTACCTGTTACTTTTTGCAAATTTTTAAAAAAAATTTTCCTCTTCATTCTGAAAAAGTTCCAAGTGATAAAATTAACAATATATTCTTCAAAAATCTATTTTGTCATGTTTTTTCACAGTTCACAATCTTGGTAAAAACTTTAATTTGTATTACTCGTTGGTGCATACTTTGCTTGGAAATACTACAAAGATCATTTTGCACCAAAAGATCCTAAGGCAGCACCGAAACCAAAGCCTGTTAAAGAAAGCTGACATGACTCAATTATCACCTAAGAACCAGAACACGATGACCATGGACATTGGGAAAATCAAGGAAATACTCTTCCTAGACAAAGCGGTGGACCACATTCCTTCGAAATCCTGTATTTCAACCAGATTCAATGAAATGTACGTTTTAGAGCAAAATTTATAAAAAAAAATAAAAAACACCAGTTTAAAACTGATTTAAATTTGAGTCTACACAAGTCCGACTTGTCAAGTCTGTTATTGTGTGCAAAAACAGAAAAAACTCTTTTTTTTAATCTTTTGTCAAGTGTAAAAAATCTGAGAATACAGCAAAGAAAATTTTTTTTTCAAAAGAATCTAGCTTTTCGCCAAGTTTTCAATAAATAAAGTTTGAAAATTGAAGACAATAGCAAATGAAGAATACAGTTTTCTGAATACTGCTTCTTTTGAACAATTTAGTGAGAAATAATATTTTACGAAGATATGGGCACAAAGAGCTTTTTTGTTTTTTTCAATTTATTGTCAGATTTTTTGAAAAAAAAACAAAAAAGAAAAAATTTTTCCCAATTTTCTTGACAAATTATTTCTCAATAAATTGTTCCACAGAAGCTTATCTTCTTTTGCCACTTTTTTGTAAAATTTTATTTCTCAATAAATATTAACTCCCGTAGTGTCTTTCTGGATTTCGTGACCATATGGCCTTTAATCGCAATTTAGGACCCTTAATCAAGTAGAATGACAATTTACAAAGTGATAGATCAACTATTTGGATAATTAACGTTTGTGCTTTTTTTTCGAAAATTTTTACTGTATTACAGTACTTATTTTTTGCAAAAAATTTAAATCATCAAAAAAAGCCTTTGAGCGGGATCAGAAAAATTTTTAAGATTTTTCCCATTACACCATAGTCCCAAAATGATCACGTGACCGTATATTAAGGAATAAGGTTGGTAAAAGTAGTACTTTTTTTCAAAAATTACTTAAATCAATTTTGTAAAAAAGTGAAGTGGTTCTTTAGAAGTTTTTAAGATTTTTCCATTGCACCAAAGTCCAAAACGATCACGTGACCTTCAATAAAGAAATAAGGTTTTAGTTAGAATTATTTCAAAAAACGTCACGTGATCTTATTTTTCAAGAAATAAGGATTAATTTATGACATATTTCAAACCTTATTTTGAATTATTTCGTCACGTGATTTTATTCGGACTTTGGTGTAATGAGAAAAAGTCTTAAAAACGTTTGAAATTCCTCTTCAAAGTTTTTTTATTTGATTTGAGTACTTTTTCAAAATACCGTATATTGTGTACCGTATATCAAATTACCGTAAATTTCAAAATTAATCGTAGAGACTCTTAAGTACCCTCAAAATAATCGGAAGGTCAACTTCTCTGATGAAAATATTAGCAATGTGGGGCAATTATGTACTGAAAGGTCGCCAGAGAGCAACAATCCCCCTGTGAAATCTTAAAAATTAGGACCATTTTTTGCTCTTTAGTGACTTTTCAGTACATAATTGACTCATAGTTGCTAATGTTTTCTTTAAAAAGGTCGACCTCTCGATTCTTTTGAGGGTACTCCCAAGCCTTGACGTGAACTTGAAATGAGCTTAACTTTGTATCAAAAATAGTTCTTTTTTTATTTTTATGAAGCTGATTTTGTAAAATTTAAATAAAACATTAATTTTTTGGAGATTTAATACCCAAATTGGTGACGGTTTAATATTTCAAATTTGAAATGTAAATTAACCCTAAATGTCGTGTTACTTATGCACTTGTTTGTGAGAATCGGCGAAAATGAGAGTTTTTAATTTTTTTATTCACATTTGATAACTTTTAAAAAAAAATTTTAAGTGTTTTTATAGACTGTAAAATTTTGTATATGATTACCATTGAAAAAATATAGTTAATAATGAATCTTCGGTATATGCTTGATTTAAAACGTCTGGTCACGAAAGTCCAGAAGACACTACGGGTCCAGAGATTGTCGGCCACTACGAGAGTTAAGTTTAAAATGCAATTTATCTGGTTACGTTTCAGATTTTGTTTTCTTTCTCAAACTCATCTCAACTCATTTCTATAATAAAACATTTTCGTACAGAATTTAACAAAGTAAATTAAACTTTCAAAATAATGACTTTTCAAATTTAGATTTCTTTTCCCATATTTTTAAGGTAAATTCGTTAATTTTGGAGTGTACTGGTTTTTGCAAGAAAATTTATTTCAAATTTTTTATTAAAAATTCTTATAAAGCTAAAAAATTATAAATTTCTGATCATATTAACATTTCATAATCAGCATTTGCCGCCTGAAACAATGGAAACAATTTACAACGAAGGCGAACTCCCACCGGGTATGACTATGGACGACCCTCGAGATCGCGAAAAGGGAATCGAACGAAGAAAAAGTTCTCGACGAGGTGGGTCTCGATATCATGACGAAACCGATTTTGAAATGCAACAAGGAATGCCTAGCACCGAATGGTCAATGAATAATCGGGCGCCTGCAAATGACCACCATACAGCGTTAAATATGCTCTCGCCACAATCTGGTGGCCCACCAAATTCCATGACTTTTCAACGAGACTATAGGCAGCAATATCATGATGGAAATCAACAGAAAAATCATCATTCAAAGGAGAGATTTGAATTTTTTTTCAAGACATTCAGCGATTAATAAGTTGAGAAGTCATACCATTAAGAGGTCATACCATTAAGAGGTCATACCATTAAGAGGTCATTTTTATCGGGTCATATGTCGGTATGAATGTTAAATTATTGATAAATCACTCTTATTAACTTTTTGGTCAAATTTTACATTTTTATTCGATTTCAAATTTAAACACCGAAATGATTTTTTTTGCTTATTAGTCACATTTCGAGGCTAATTTTGACTTTTTGCTCTTGTGGGTGTAAAATTCAAGCTCATTGCAAGCACTATGGAGTAACTTTTACCATGAGGAAGTCATGACTTAAATTCAAAATACGTAATTTCAAATCAAGTATAAATTATTTTAAGAAAAAAATTTCATTGATTGTTTGTTTTCACTCGTAAATTTTTAATAATTGTTGCAATTTACAACTGATTTCAGCTAAAACTTCAGGGTATTATCTCAAAATACCGGTTATGAAAGTGATAAGCTTTACTGGGTCATTTTTGACTCAAGGACTACTTGACAAGAAGCCTGAATAGAAAATAGTATTTTTAACATCAATGAAAAACTTCTCCTTTGTTTTAAATATTTGGCAGACTTTGGACAAAATTTCAAAATAAAAGCTAATCAACTTATCGGCATTAAACTGAAAAATTGATAACAATTGTAAGCAAAATTAAAAAGTTATTAACTCATGGTTAAAAAGTCAAGCTTTGAGAAACAAGCTCGAGGCATTTCCTAATATTTAGCAGTTAAACTTTAGTTGTGTGCTCAGTCAAACCATAACAAGCAGAACTAACGCGATATAGTTTTAGTTTTTTTTTAAATGTATCATTTAATAAATAAAATCAGTGTACCGCCTGAGTTTCAAGTGGCGTTGAAAGCAAAAGTGGAACGTTGTACTAAATCCGATAGTCGCTTTCATAGGGCTATTATTAAGGGCCTCGGTGAATTTTGGCAGATTTGCACTTTTTCAATTTTTTTTGTCTTCATGGGAAACTTTTTGCTACTTCATAATTTTCGAATAAAAAGTATTTCAAACGTAAGTTGCCACTTTTGAGCTCACTTTGTATAATCAGTTTTGTTTCAGATCGATTATTTTTACTTTATTAATCGTCTTTAAAATAAACACTCTCAAACGCGCGTTTGGTACTTTACTTGTCTAAATAACATTAAATTTTTTTTTTTTATTAATTAGGAACTTCAAAAAATGGTTTCGACCACCATCGAAAACATTTCCTAAAAAGACGAAAAAAACGAAATTTAGCACATCGAAAGAAATATTTATTTTCATGAGTTAAATTTATTAAATTCTTGTGGATGGGTCGGTTTACCAATTAGGCAAGTCTCAATTTTTTTTTTAATTTTTGATAAAGAGGGCTAAAGTACATTTTCGCGCAAACCGTATTTTCATTCAAAAAAGTAATGATTCAGAGTATAAACAAGAGCGAAGAAACAAAACGAGGACATATTTGATAAAAGTTAAAGTAGGACATATCTCAATATTTTCAGCTGATGATTCCAGAAAAATAAGTTTGAACATGAAATAAGAAAAAATTTCAAAATTTTTCGAAAAAATTTTTCAAAAAAATAATATATAATTTTCCAAAGAGTGCTTGAAACATATGTAGAGATATATGAAAAAAGTTAAATTGGGCATTGAAAGTGTTTTTTGCAAGAACTCTAGATTTCGCACTGTAGACTTTTCTGAATTTACAAATAATTATTATAAGCTTGACAATAAAGAAACGTGCTTAATAATATATATATATTTTTATCTATCAACAGTTTCTTGTTTCTCTAAATTTTTATTGATATGTATTTGTTATCGATAATTGAAAATGACTCATTTCAAATTAGTCGACGTAAGCCTAGATACAATTCAAATAGGATCTATGATACTATACATGTGTTTTACAATAAGAAATACAGCGATGTTAAACGTAAACCCCTTAATTTCAATCCCGCGTTCGAGTGTGGTGAAAACTGCTTCAAATTAGCTTGAAACTTGCGGTAAACAAAACTTAAAATAAATGTCAATCTGTTTTTTGGATAATAACATAAGTTCAAATCAAATTAAAGGTGTATGAGCTCGAGACATTCGACGACAATTTTCACCCAGGTCAAAATCTACCTGACGTAGTCCTTCACCAACGAAGTGTAGACAATTCTGTCCCCGATCAAAACGATTCCAGAAGTATGCCCATGATGGAACATGGGCGAAATGAGCGTCGTGACCGCGAATTTGACCGGGACAATGGGCCAAGATCGGGCCCAGAAAATGGGCGAGAAGCGATTGGACGAAGAACTTCAATGGGACCGTCTAGGCATGGTACGAACAGGCGATCTGGAATACCAGAACCTTGCATTCCTCCGAGGACTGCACGGTTGAATCAACAAAATACAAATTTTTAACAATTAAGTGGGGTCCATAGTAAAATTTATGAAACGTAAATCATCTGATTTTGCTTAAATTTTTGAATGTCATGAAGCATGATCTAGAACTTTTGTCATCGCCTATTCAAATTGACGATTTATCATCTATACTGTATAGACTATACATTTTAATGTATTGACCCGAAATAATTTGCCCAAAATACATGTAGGGAGTGTACTAAACTTACATTTTAAACATGTCAATTTTTCGACATTTTAACCTTTAATTTACGATATAACATTTATTAACTGTGATTAAAATCCTTCTTGCAAGCTACTCAGAAATTAATATAAAAATAATTTAACCAAATATTTAAAAAATGAAGACCATAAATGTTTTCATCGAAAGTTCTTTCTTAACTTTTCAAAAACTCCAATAATTTGTTAGACCGATAATTTAACAATAAAAACTATCTTTGGTCTGAATTCATATCCCCTAAGGGGATTCCCCTTATAACACTTTTGTCCATATCCCGGCCCTACTCCTTAAAAACACACTACGTTTGCTTATCAGGGCCGGGATATGGACAAAAGTGTCATAAGGGGATATTCAACATTAAGTTTTGTACATTTTACTATCGACCCAATTAATCATCGAGAATTTTAAATTTATTGAAAGGACGTTATATGGCCTGAAATTAATTTTCAGTGTGCGTCACGAAAAGCAAATCATTACTTTAAATATTTTTTTAATGCACGTTTATTTCCAGACCCTACAACCTCCTTGAAAATAAAAAGAACTCGTGTTCAGAAATCAAATTTAGTTAGTCAGTGATTCTCATTAGTTCAAAAATCTAATTATTTTCGACCACTAGGTGTCATAAAAGTTGAATAGGAAATCCCTTAAATTTTAGCCATTTAATGAAGTTTATTTCTGCGCTTATAACTTGTTAACGCGATGAGATGAAAACTGACATGCTAAGGAAACACCGTCAACCAGTAGCTGAATTCAACCCAAAACGCACAAAAATCTCTAACCCACGATTAAGCTACATCACTGACGTATTTAGGGTGATATCGAAGATAATGCCCGTACCAATAAATTTTTGTTTGTCTTGTTTGTCGATATTATGCGTCGATGCGTAGGTTAAAGATTTTAGTAATTTTTAGGTTTAATTGGGATAGGGAGTGTAAAAAATGACGCTTTCTTGAGGTTCCACTTTGAGAGGATTTTTTACTTAACTAATGACGTAGAATATTTTTTATTTCAGACTCTGTATCTGAGTTATTTTAGTACGAAAAATGGAAAAAATACAGAAGACTAATACTGTAATCGATTTTTTTATCTGAAATTGTATACAAACTTCAAATAAATCGAAAACGCGGTGGTAAAATATTGTTTTAATTACTTTTTTAATTAAAAATCACATTTTACTAAATTAAAAAAATTCTATTAAAATTAACAATTTTGTATTTTTGATCATTTTTGAAAACTTGTGATCAATTATATCGTAAATGAGACTCATTTAATGAGTCCTTTATGTAGCAAAAAATATTACTCGTTTTCTAGTAGGGAATATCCCGGAAATAATTCATTCACTAGACCAAGTACTACACAAAGTAGTGCCTAGGATAAAAAGTCGGGAAAGTAATATTTTTAAATCACGGACGAGTTCAGGATATCTGTGCGAAAAACATTTGAAATTTTTTGTGATTGTTTTCGACGTTTTTATTTCGAGTGAAAATAAAGAATTTTTGAAAGTAGACAAATTTTAGAACTAAATGCAATGAAATTTTGAAAAATTTTCGTTTTTATAATGGCTGTTTGTTACCAAAATCAAGACCTCCACCTCCAGAACGAATCAGATCCGTGAGGGAAGATATGATGTTGGCTCGCACAATGATGCCCGACGCCCCTAAAGGCTCTGCCGTTCAATCTCGTGCCGATGCACCAAACTACCGTGATGCTCCACCGCGACCTGGAGAAGTTGCCCTCAAAAATATACCATCAATGTCAGAATTCAAAGGTAACACTCAAAAAGATCAATTATGGGCGGCTGCTTTTCATTCTTTGATTACTGGTGAAAAATTACCGCAAGAAAAAGTAGACGACTTTCATGATATACAACCACCTCCACTAACGCCAAAAACCCGAGCTCCAAAAGATTATGATTCGGATGATAGTGGAAACACATTGTGTGATGCTCCAAAAGCATATAGAGCTCCAATGGAGGTACACAATCCTAATTTTTATAAATTGTTTAACAAAATCACATTTCCTGATTTGAAATTACTAAAAACTTTTTAATTATTTCGTAGATGTAGAGTCTACATTGGTTGATTTCAAAGATAGGGATACCACTTTTGACGAAATTTTCGAATTTATAATTTGAAATTTGACCCCAAATTGTTTGGAAAATGAGAGCTTGCCTTATTTTCTATCCCCATAAAGAATATAAGGACAGTATGTGCATTTTTGTCCTTTTTAATTCATTTCGTTGATTTTGATCATATTGCTCTCTATCGCCACATACTCAATATTTTTCGTTAAATCCAAAAAGACTTAGATACTTTTACTTGCTGAATCCGAATATATTAACAGATACTTGATTCAACCAACCCTGTGAGCCCTAGCTTACCCACCGATTTGCTCGTTTTTCACAAACCTGATAAAAAATAATTGGTTCTGGTCACGTGACGGACCTAAAATTTCGGCTCAGGATATCATTTTTGATCCTCTACAAGAGAGATGAAAAAAAAAATTCGAAATCGTCAATTTGTAGACTGATTTTGCTTCTAAATAAAGGTTAATATGTTAGATTTGGCTGGAAATTTGAGAGCAACCATACAATCTGAAAGTATTACAGGGGGAGGCAATATCGCCGAAAGTTTTTTGCCAAAAATCGGCCCCCCCCCTGTAACATATTTTTTTTTAAATGGCAGGCGTCTGATTGGTCCAAATTTATTTTTCACATTTCGATGAAATCATCTAGACGAGCAAAATTATTTAAGATTAAAATTTATATGTTTAAATTTCATGATTGCTCCCAAATTTTGAGGCCTTCTACAGTAAACTTTGGCACAAAGTTGAACACCGTCATTGAGTATAATTTATACTTTATCAATGTACTACTTTTTGGTGTGTGATCGAAATCGAGTATATAAAAAGTTATAAAAAATATCAAATTTTAAGAACAACATGATATTTTTAGAGTTTTTCACTGCATTTAACCTCATTTTTAGAATATTGAGATATTTCAACCAGACAACATGGGATTTGACCGAAAAGTAGAAGAAATTTCGACGAGGAAAATACGCGAAATGCCCGATGCTGGCCCCAGATCAATTCCAGTAGATGTCACATCGGTAAGTGAAAAGAAAAGTGCAAATAAAAGTAAAAATAAAAAAACAAATAAGAGTACAAATAAAAGTAAAAGTCAAAAATAAAACCTGTATAACAGTTATATGTTTAATACAGTTATACTATAACTTCTGTTAAATACTCATAATGCACAGTCAGTGTTAGTGAATTAAAAGATGTTTATTGAAAAAGTGAATTTAAAAAATTATATCGTCAATTTGAAATCAGAGTTTTACCGGTCAGACCTCGGCAAATGCAGCTTGGCTTGATCGGCTTGGTTTTTACAAGCCAAATTTTTAGCTTGACCTGATTATTCTGTAATTTTTTGCTATGCGGTGTTTAATTATAATGAAGGGAAATGAGTAGTTTGTTCAAAAAGCCTGGGCGTAATCAGCCAATCAGGGACATTCCTGACCCAAATGTATAGTCAGGTGAAATCGAAAACTCCCGCGCAATGACTCATTTTCCTCATGTAAAAATGTAATTTTTGTGCTAGGAGCAAAACCTCCAGAATTTGACTGAAATTACTCTTGCTCTGTCTTGTTTCATAGCCAATCAGCATGTGTATGATCAGTTACATTCTGGAGCTTTCTCGCTAGTAAAATATCACATACTGTATTCATGTATAGAATCTAGCACTTAGTCCGCTTTCTATGATTATTAGAACCGTAATAATCATTATAAAAATTCAACTTTCAGATTCCCTTGGGTCAAGGATCGACTCGAACCGAACAGTTAACCCTCAGAGACCTGGACAGTGCTCTAAAAGAATTCAAAGTAGATAATAAAGGAGATGACACTAAAGAACCCGAGTTTAAACATATTGATCTCAAAGTACCTTCTTTAAACAAACCAGAAGATTATGAAGACGATGGAAATATCTATGATGATTTGGACTCGGGGTCTGAAATGGACCTAGGCGCTAGAGTGGCTTCTCCAGAAACTACGGATATGCTAAGAAAATCGCAAATTATGGGCTTGAACAAGCAATAATTTCATAGTTTTTGTAAAATATGAAAAAATGTAAAACTTGAAATGTCAGAAAACCACTCAAACACAAAACAAATTTTTTTTCACAAATTTTATGTGATATCAATTACGGAGCTTCCTGGTCACTTTTCACTAGATTTTGGCCAAAATTTTAAAATAATTCGGCTTTTGAAAACAACTAATCCGATAACATTCTTAGATAGCTCAAACTGAGCACAAATATTTTGTGAATAATAAAATACAAAAATTGCCGACCATGTTTCCTTTTTTTAAGAAAAACTAATAATTTAAAAATTTCAGAAATCTCAGAAAAAAGATAAAATAAATTGGTCCGATAGACCAATTTTTATTTTATTATTAACGAGATATTTGTGCTCAGTTTGAGCTATCTAAGAATGTAATCGGAGTTGTTTTCAAAAGCCGAATTATTTAAAAAATTTGGCCAAAAAATCTAGTAAAAAGTGACCAGGAAGCCCCGTAATCGATATCGAAGAATTGCTCGAGCCGAGATGTTTTTCTTAAAACCATGAAATATGGCATAATCGTCTTTACAGAGAACCACTTACACATTCAGGCGACCAATGTTTCTTTAGTTTTTTAAGTTGAACAACACATGAGTAATTGGGCGGTGGTTAAGATTTTGATTTTGTTGTCAAGATCACCTCTATGCAAACGGTTTATTCGTGGTTTGAAAGAGAACATCTCATATAAGAAAAACAATATATCCTTTTCCCAACGGAAATCCATCTCAAAAACGTTTACTATCTCTATAGCGCGCTCACAACATTAGTGAGATTCGAACACGCGGTATAGAGATAGTTAACGTTTTTGAGATGGAGTTCCGTTGGGAAAAGGATATTGACTCGGGCATCATATCGATGGTGATTTGATGATCTAAGTAACTAGAATCAAGTCTTCAATTATTTATGATTATGTGAGTTTTTCTAATGTTATTTTAGCCGAAAGAATTTTAATTCAAATTTCTTCACGAAAAACTCGGTCGGAATACATGCGAGAAAGCCAACATATATTTTCGGAAATTTGCAATAATGTAGATCAAGGAATTATTTTAGGGTTTCTGATATTGCCGATATGTCCATTTTTGTAAAAAAATTAAATTTAGTATAAAAATGCTACGATTGCGACACAAGAATCATCAGACTTAATAATTTTGTACAATTTGTACAAAATCTGATCAATCGTGCATTTCGGCATGATTTCTTAGATTATTTTATACTTCGAATTGTTTTCAATCAAATTTTTTGATTACTTGATTCATTGGAACCGTCCCTTCGGAAAGCAGTTTTTAGAGAAACAACATTTTAACCGGTAAATAGTGGTTTTAATTTTTTTTGCCGGTAAAAAGAAAACCTACAGAAGTCTTGAACTTCCAGCTTGGAAGAAGACAATTCTAGAATTTTCATCTATTAAAGTTTCAAGATTTTTGACAACCGGATATTTGAAAAACGGAGTCGGAAAAACTTTTGGACCACATTTTTAAAATGTTTGTAAAATTCTTAATTAGCCGGTAATTTATTGTGAAAACAGAGGTTTTATTCGATAATTTACAGTATGTAAGATTTTTGCTATTATTTTTTCAATTTGGATAACTTGCCATCCGTCAATGAGAACGATCAATTTTGGCAAATACCTACGTCTTTTCCAGATTGAACCAATCAAAACGGTGGAAATCAGATTTGTCCAAATTGGAAAAATAGGAGCAAAAATCTTACATACTGTACTTTTGAACTTTCCCCGAGAGATGGTCTCTATTAATTTAAAATGTATTTTTCCTGTTGCGCGGCCCATTTACATAAAGCCAATTTTTTCCCGATAGTTTTTCTCCAAAAATTCATTTGTTTATTGCAAAATTGTTAATCTATTTATTATCATCGAAACTTCCAGTTATCTCAGCTTTCGTTCAAATTTTTTTTACTTGCAGTCCAAGTTCACTTATAAGGGCGTATGATACTTTGTACTTTTCTTCCTGTTTTTTTATCTTTGTATATCTAATTGCCAATCGCCTAATAAATCTTGAAAAAAATAAAATATTTAAATAAGACTCGATTTATTTTATGAATACCATTTTAAAACCATGAAGCATATAAATTTTTTGACAAAAACGATGTTAGAAATTTTTTGAAAAACTGGGTTTTTTTTTGACCAAAAAATGCGTAGGTGTAACACTTTTGCGCTGAATATCTCCGAGAGTCCTATCTCGAAAGTTTATTTTATTCAATCATTCTATTTGGAATTTTCAAAGCTTTCAGATGCGCATAATGAGACAGATGCGCTGTTGCGCGCTGCTCTGCGAAGGCCGATATAATATTAAAATCCTGTTTTCCCTGGTCAAAATTTCTAAAACATTCAAATACAAGTTTATATTTAATCTTCTTACTTTTTAGTTCCGATTTTTTATTTGTTTTTGTAACATTTATAATAACGCTCAACAGACAAATTTGCCATTTTCTCGAAAATGTCTGATTGTGCTAAGTCTTATCTCCAAGCCAGGCTTGTAAAAGGGATGGGATTTGCGTGGGTTTTCCATCCCTTTTTTGTGTAGGTTTAAGCAAAAGATAGTGAAAAAATGGGGATGGGGATAGAAAATCAGGTCAGGGATGCATCCCTTTACAAGCCTGCTCCAAGCCATTGTAAAATAAATGGTTTTCTGTAAGAAAGGCGGTCAGATCAAATGATAAGATTCTAATCCCGCGGCTTGCAGAAAACAACTCTTGTGGCAATTAAGAAATATCTTACAAGTTGTTCAGCCTTGTTTACACAAACATTTACACTGATACCTGGTTAAGGGGGTACCCGACGGAATATTTTGCGCTCATTTAGGGCCAATTTTAGAAGTGACTTAAAAATGTTTTAAAAAATGTAAATATAATTTCAGACAATTTGAAATTCATTGATGGTATTTTCAAAGCTCTACCTAAACTAAAAAGTATTTTTTTCGCAGTTTGAAATCAGCGAGTCGATTAAAAAAAAATTATATTGGAAAAAATACTAAATCATTTTTGTTATTATGAGAAATGACTCAAAAAATTTTTTCAAAACTGTATACACAATTCAGACAATTTGAAATTCATTAGTGGTATTTTCAAAGCTCTATGTTAACTAGAAAGGACTTTTTTCGAAGTTTGAAATCATCAAGGCGATTTAAAAAAGAAAGAAAAAAAATTTTATTTTGGAAAAATACTTTACGAAATCACTTTTGTTGTTATTTCTTCGTACTAAAGTTATCTTGGTGTCAAGAAGGAATTTAAAGGTTTTGAAAACATGAACACATATGTATAAAATCAATCTGACTTAACTTACATTGTAAACTTTCGTCATCCTTTCTCTATTCAAAAATA
>SCLH01001896.1:192464-214859 GCA_004367855.1 Oikopleura vanhoeffeni | reverse complement strand
AGGAAAAAGTAAACAAAAGCATTCTAATTGGTCGCACCTTGCCAAAAGGTGGCGCTGCAGTTATATTTTATAACGCATTTAAAATTGCATTTTGAGATCATAACAAAAATATTAAAAAGCTAGAGAAATTAAAAGGATAAAAAATTGCAAAAATGAGTCCGTCAGTGTCGCAAGCATATTTTTCTACATTTTTTAAAACTCTTTATTAAAGAGATGAAGAAGGTTTTAAGACTTATGATGTGATGATTGTTATATGTATGAAAATTTAAAACTAGGTGTTTATGATGAGATACGTAGACTTCCTCCAAATTCGACAAATTCGAAGTTATACCCATAAATGCTTCTCTCAAAATTTCAATTTTGGTTTCGAAAAAACTATTTTATCTTAGTTTGACAGACACTTTTATGGTTTTCAGTATTCAAGCCAAATTCAGAATAGATTCCCACGATTTTTATTTTATTAAAATGCACAAGATTAGATATTTTTCATCGCAGTAATAAGAGTTTATACATAATGTTCTAATTGACAGTACAGATCCCAGCGTTTCAGACCACTTTGGTTCGCATCAAATACCGGAAATAATTTCAATTAATTACATTATTTTGGATATCGCAAAAAGAGAGGTGTCAAAACGTGTCAAATTTTTCGTATGGTATAAAGTTTATTCTGCGTGAATTATTTTGGACGGATGATGTCATTTTATATAAAATCAGTGTTCTTATGGTTAACTTATAATTTCAAGAAAAGTATGATTTTAACCAGTTTTGGAATTACTTTATTGCCAATTAATTATTGTCTAATTGTTATCGTGATATCTCTAGTCATTGAAAGCTTTCTCATAACATAATGAGATGACTCGTTTTAAAAAAAGGGGAATTCCAACAGTTGGGACACCCTACTTACTATAGAGAGTTCCTTGGTTGGAATAAGACTTTACTAGTAAGTACTAGTACGTAAACAAAAATTTTTGATTTATTTATGATTTATTTATGATTTAAATTGAAAGTGCGCTTATTTGTTTTCTTTTGACAATACCGAGTTAAAAATTGCACCAAAATCCTTTAAAGTGTTTGTATTTACGGAAAAAAATATTTTGAAGCATTTTTTCTGGTTTCTAAATTTTGTCAAAAGTATAGGCTCAAAATGAAAAGTTGACATGGCCCCCAAGAGACGCCGAATCGAAATTTCAAGAAAAACTCTTTAATGCATTGTCAAACAAGTATTGTGCTTTCAGATGCAGTATGAGTCTAAACTGTATCTTTTATACTGGCGAAGGAGATACTTTCTGCCTGAGCCTCCCAAACTGACCGTTTCAATATTTTAATTTTTGGTTTTTTCTTGTTTTTGTCCGCTGAAAGCAAAATTTCCAAACAAACGCGCTTTTGCATTATTTGTAAGGCTTCTCCGGAGCCTGACACAAAAAAAATAAAAAATGATAAAAATTGAAGGAGTAGGTACAAACTGCGTGTCTTTTTAGAAAGCTTTTTAGAATCGTAGATGTCGGCGTAGGTGGAATTGGATAAGATTACTGTTAAGTTTAAAATTAACGCGAAGATTAGTTCTATTAGTCACAAATGTTTTTGGAATATCACCTAAGCTAGTTTGGCGGGAAATGACTTTGGAAGAGGCTCAAATCAGCGACACTCACTCCCTTAAGGGGGTATATCTGTCTGATAAAATAAAGGCCTTAGAGGCATTTAAAATGCTTCAAATTGATACGGGGTGATAATTAAGTGTACTAAGAACCCAATCATTTAAAAAAATTCGAAATTTTTGCATTTTTGCGATTTTTATCTAAGTATTTTTTGAAAGATGAAGTTGAAAAATAACGTTTGCTAGAATTTGACCACGAAAACTTCAAAATATTGCCTTGACGTGAGTCAACTTTCTCATAAGTGTTTTACTGGTTTTTTTTGAGCCTACGTTCAAAAAATAGAAGCACTTTTTTTTCGGAAATTTTTTGAAAATTGACCAAAAAACATATTTCGAGTTTTAGCTGGTAATTGCAAAAAAAACCCGCGAGAGTCTCTTACAATTGTTTTTGGAATATGTCATCTTGTTACGATACTGTACCTTTTGATGTAATAGTCAAAAATAATTTGTTATGTACTTTTTTGCAAGATTAAGGATATATCTACAATCGGAATTTTCGGTTTTTTTCATAAGCTTTAAGTTTTCAGAATATATCACCGTGAATATGTTAAATCTGCCAGATATACCTCCTTAACGGGGTAGTGGGTGTAAATGGAACAAACGTTGAAGTAAATTGTTCTTTTATTCTTGAATTCAGCTGAAAGAAAACAATTCCGAAAATAGAATATTTTAACCAATTGGATTTGTTTATTTTGTTTCCGTCTTGCGTAGGCGTGTACGTTAGACAAAACGACACACCAAAACAACACACCTTCTGCTGATAAATAATATCAACTGAACTTATTTTATTTTTAAAAACCACCAGAGAGTTGGCAACCAAGTTGGCCGAGGTTTGCAAGCTTTATTCGAAAATTATCGAACGTTTCAGGATATGACTGTTTTATGTAATTTGAAATAAAATTGACTGAGCATAATTAGATTTATTCAGTTTTTCTGAATTTTATTTTTACCGCCTCAAAACCGAACGTTTTTTTAAAAACCAGACAGCGCATAACTTATTTCAAGACGTCGTACTTTCACGAACCATCTTTGTTTGAATCAATTGAAAGCAAAATTGACCGAGAATTAACAACTTTTGTGAATTGAGAACATATTTTTACCGGTTTTTCAGTACGGCACTGTTTAAGAAGGTTTAAGTACCAGTATTTTTCTTCTCATTTATTCTTATCTGCCCGTTATCGACCCTTCCAGTCCTGCTGGAGGAGAGGGCTATTTCCCCAGTAATTCCAACATTCTACACCCACAACCCCCTTAAGCACCATAAATAAAACTTTTGGGAAAGTGAGTCCCAAGAAATTTTTTTTTCGTATAGTGATTAAAACTGAAAACACACAGAAAAGCCAATTATGCTTTTTTTGAACACATCTGTGATGTGGGATTGAAAAATTTAGGGATTTTTTTAGAACTCCTTACAAACCGAATTCTAACAATTATAGATTAATATTCCCTTTAGCACACTTTTCTTAATATCCCTACCCTGATAAGCAAACGTAGTGTGTTTTTAAGTTATGAGGCGGGATATTTACAAAAGTGTGATGAAGTGATTAATCTTTGGATAATTTGAGTATTATTTCAAATATTTTCTGCAGGTTTTGTTCAATATAACGTTTACCCTCTCGCCAGTTAATTGCATCGTTCCATTTTTTGTGCCCGAATCTCCCAGATGGGTTCTTCAAAAGGAAAATGACGAATTAGAAAAATTCGTGAATCATGTTAATCAAGCAAATGGTGCTAATTATAACGAAAAGAAGTGGAAACACCTTCTCAATCAAGACGGGATAAATTTTCTAGAAAAATTAAAGGGGTGGTCGTTGCATTAGAGAGTTTTAATAGCCAATTCAATTGTTTTATAGATGCAAGATTTTTGTTTCAATGATATCAAATGGAGTAAGGTTGGTCCAACGAATTGTACTTTTGCACAATGGCTAGTGAAAATTCGTTAAAATGCGACGACCTCCCCCCTAAGGATGTGGGCCGACGATATCTCAGCTTCACGTATAATACTTTTTGATACACCTATGTTGTAGAGAATTTTTCGCCAAGTTTTTTAACTTATAAGATTTTTTTGGTTTTGAGATTTTTCAAAGAAAAGTTCGGTTTTTCGGGGTTGAATTATACGTTAAATTAGGGCAACGATAATGAGATTTCTTCAGATAACTTTTTGATTTTCCCTTTTTGTAGAGAATCTGTCACTGAGTTTTTAACTAATAAGATTTTTTCTGAATTTTAACTTTAAGAATTGTACTACGTATTGGAAAAAAAATAATATTCTGAGCCAGGTTCTCAGAAACTTTACTTGAAAAGTGTGGAAAAGAGCCAATATCGTTTTTGTCGCACCCATCCTTAAAGGCTTTCTTTTGAGATAAAGTTGTCGGTTTTTATCCCTGATGCAGTCATCGAAACATGTAAACCAAGAAAAATCAACAATGATCCATTGTTTTTAGAAAATTCAAAACATAAAAAGACTCGCGTGAGAAATGGTCTTAGCTTTAAATGGTGAGTGAAAAACTTAAAATTTACAATTGAACACGAGCGGGTCGGTTGGATAGAAAATCGAATCGGTTAGATCGAATAGATTAGATCAATTCAGTTGGAAAAATCGTTTCGATTGCACCAAATTGGTCATATCGGAATAATTCGATCAGATTTTTGGGTCAAATTTCGCGACACAAAACCATTGGATCAGCCAACATTTTATATAATTCGGGGTATGAGAACAACTATCCGACCAATTCTAAATAACTCAAACTCGAGCACAAATATCCTGTAAAAATAAATAAGAAAAATGGTCAGAATCCAACTTGGATTCTGACCTATTAATAATCCAACCATTGGATTATCCACCATGTTTTTTTTTTTCCAGACACTGATAATTACAGTTTTATAATCTGAGTAAAAAATATAGTATAAATTGGTCCGATGGACTTTATTTATTCTCAGAAATATTATGCTCAGTTGCTTTCTAAGAATGTATCATAGTTGTTTCCATAGCCGAATTACAATTTGGACTGAAAATATAGTTAAAAAATATGAGACATAGGATCACGGTTATCTCAATATCACAATCATGATTATGACTAGGATCTAGGATACCGGGGGGGGTGGGTCTAATCTTGAAGCATCATATTATATTCACCAGAATTTAGTTTTTTTCCTAGCATGATTTCAATGGACTTGGTTTGTCTATCGCACTGAGTATTGTATGATCATTGTTGTATTCTAATACTTTGGCACTTGCTTTTTTTCTTGAAGGTTTTGTCCAGGCGTTTAATGCAATATTTTTTGCGAATGGTTCGACGCAAAGGAATGTTTTTTGCTATGATCACATCAGTCGGATCATATTACCAACACAAATTTAATATTCAAATTAAGTCACCGTGTAATGATAAGGTAATTTGAATTCTTTTTTTGATATGTTCACAGGGTCAATTTCGGATCTTGATTGCATTAAAGTGAACATAAATTTTTTTCTGGCGCGTAATTTTTATTTATGGAACTGAAAGAGTACAGAAAAATGTTTGTTAGATTGACCCCAAAATTAAATTTTGATATATAGAAAAAAATCAATCCCTAGTGGCGAGTTAGAGCATTTTACGTTATTAAATAAGTCGATCTTCGCGAATCTGTAGGAATAATCCCTAGTTAAAGCTTATAATTACCCTTTGATTTTCTTTGATTTGTGCACCCAACAATCTCATCGTTTGTCCAGATCCCGAAATCATGTGAAGGATAATCTGATCAGATTGATCGTTATCACCCTTTAACTTTGCTCAAGATTTTTAGTCCTATATATAAAAGACTTATTACGAAAAAGGTTTTGTGTAAAAGTATACATTTTATTAATACGAATGATCAAAATTATAACAAATTGATCCGTTAAAATAAGCCAGATTATTCATTGCTACATCCGCATTAAATGATCTACGACGACAGAAATGATTATCAAACACTCAAGGATATTTTTTGATATTTCAAGCTAATTCGAATTAATGAACTGAATCAGCAATAACGGTTCTTAAGGGTTTCTTAAGGGTAGTGGCGCAAAAAAATTAGGCGAGAATCAGAGATAGTTACTAAACCACTTCCAGTGAAAACGATTAGTGATGCTCTTCGTCGCTTTCAATCATCAGTCTCCCACTATAGGGCGGCAAAGTTGAAAACGGAAGTACCATTCTCTTTAATTAGATATTCCGATCAACTGTAATTGGTGTCAAATTGAAGCGTATCTTAAGGGAGTACTGTCGCATTTTAAGCCAAAAAACAGGTTTTCAGCGTCGCCTCAATGAAATACTAGAAACAGCACGAACATATGGATTTCAGTTTAGGGATAAATGAACCTTAATCTTGCTTCCACAAACACATCGGAGCCTCTATTAGCCGACATCGGAACGACCTTTCAAAAGTGGCACTATTTTCACTCAAAGACCTACTCCTGCCTGAGTTTTGAAGATAGAGAAACTGTTATAGCTTTTATGACCACAGAGAACGTGGCAGAGCCCCTAGTTGGATTTTACTCAAAAAAAATTGCATCCGGCTGCATAAATGAGCAAGAACTTGGCCAAAAAAAAAAAAAAAAAGTTTTTTGCTATTTAAGCGCCGGATGAATTTTTTTTGAGTAAACTCAACTAGGGCTCTGCCCCGTTTCTGTGGTCAATTAAAGCTATACAAGTATTCTCTATCTTCAAAACTTCGGAGAGTAGGCTTTTGAATGAAATAGTGCCACTTTTGAAAGGTCGTTCCTGATTGGTCGTATCAGAGGGCCTCGATGTGTTTTGTGGAGCAGATTTAATGTTCAATTACCCTAAACTGAAATCCATATGTTCGTTGCTGTTTCAGATTCATGAGGTCGACGTGAAAACCCTGTTTTGGCCTTAAAATGCGCCAGTACTCCCTTAATGGCAAAAAGTACGTTGGGTTTTTGTCTGACATAGGAAAAATAAAGCCAGGGATAACCTAAAAACGTTTGTATTTTGGTACCAAATTATTTATTGACTGTACAGTGTGCGTTTGCAATTTGAAGTGATTTTTGTGTTGTCATCAATTATTTGAAACACAACTTATAACTTTCAACCAGTGCAACAATTTTTTCAACATTTTCAAGGATTTGCAGATCAAAGTATTAAATTAAAATACATGAACGGTGAACTTTCGTATTCGAGTATCAGATCAATAAAATAAGAAATGTCGTGTTGTCGAACAAATTTCAACTGAAAGAGTATATCATTATTGTCGAGTTTAAAAAAACATAGTCGCAAAATCGTATCAAAAGTCCAACTTGGATTGCAATTATTGCCATTTTAGTTTGGTTATATTCAAGACTATATCCCTTTAACACTTTTTTGCTCAATCTGAGAGATGTGGGTTGAGCGGATCCATCCTAACACTCTAAGACCCCTCCCTATCCCACTATGAGGCCGCTTTTTAGCCCAAATCTCCCAATTAAGCAAAGGGTGTAAAGGGATTATAAAATGTACTGAGTTTTTGTTACACGAATATTTATTAAATTGCGATACATATTACAAATAATCAAATATAATATACATGTCACAAAATTTTGAGCCCAAATTTAGTTTTCCAGCCCTCATCAAAAACTGTGAAAATTTTCGTGTTTTTTTTGTTTGTTCCAAATTTTTTCCATTTGCAGTCAAGAAAAACTTCGGATATATTTATTTTTTTTAAATGTGTAGTTTTGCTCATTTTCGGCACAAAAAACGAGTGTCACAGGCTCAAGTTTATACACCATTTTTGTAAAAAATTTGAAAATGCAAAATATTTAAATTTGTAGAACTCAAAAGTTAAGTTTTGGAAAATATTGGAATTTTTAAAGTTTTTTGCCGCCGTCGATTTTCTGCCCAATACGTTATATTTAATAACGCTTTATAATTTATTTTTTAAAACGGAGACTTTTAGGCTCGTTAAAAGTTTAATTTTTTTTTTCTCCAATTAAGTTAAAAATATTGTCTTAATGACATTGTTTTGCATTTTCAAGCTGTTGTAAGAAAGCTTTTATTTCAAGCTGTAGTATGTATTGATCATTTGTAATTACTAGTTGAGATAAGTTCAGAATTACTTCTTCAGTTTAATTTTTTAAGGCATAATTATTTTTCTTTAATTAACTCTCAAAAACATTCAAATTTTTTTTGTGATTCTGTGAAAATGTTTGAGTTTGTTCATGAAACCTTTCCCATATAATCTTGATAATTTTTTTTTTTAAATCTCTCTTAGTTGTTATTTGGAGTCAGTGCAAAATTCACATCTACTTTATTATTTTGCATTTGCTTATACATCATGGCAGAAGTTCACCCGACACCATTCGTCAAAGAGTAACCGCGCTTCTTGGCGTTTTTTGGAACTATCGGATCAGTATCGGTGCCGTTTTTGAAGATATGGTACCTGGTTATAAATTATTATGCTTCATTTACAATTTTACTGATAGCATCCGCTTGTTTTCAGGTTGCCACCAGGAAATGGACTCAATGTAGTTTTCTTACAAATGATTGCTTTTTTATAGCTATTCTATAACTATTATACTATATTATATCATCAATTTCGGCTGCTATTCTAAAAATCTCAGATTTTCCAAAACAATTTTCTGATTTTAATTTTTCGAAAATATTTAACTTGCTTCCTCGGAAGTTCAGTACCTTTCTACCTTGTTTTGGCCTCGCGTGGTGATACCCTTAATTCATGTGACAAACTTATGGAGATTTTCGAATATTCTTTATAATAATGTTTTTTCCTGAGATTTATTTTAGACTCATCATGTTGAATCATGATAGGATTTTTCAGGCCAATTCTAGTAAAAATGAAACTTGGCAATTTAACCCAGAGGAACGTAACAATAATCGTGAGTGACAAAAATTAAAAAAAGGAAAACCAGTGTTTGACTAGGACGATTTGAAATTTGTCAAAAAATTGCTTTTGCTCAACCTTTTTCTATGGCTAATTAGTGCATCACATGATTTAATAACACAATTTTTATGCATCACCACATTATTCATAAGTGAAAAATGGTTTAAGTTCAGTTCTTGACTGAAATAATTTTAAATACATAGTTAAATCTCGAACAATTTAAAGTGGTTTCAAATCGGACTATTTAGCATCTTATATTCAAAAACAATACTTTAATTATAATTTCAATTTTTTTTAGTGCGTCAGTTTAAAACAAATGTTTTATATTTATTTTTGACTTTTATATTTGTTTGTTTTCATCAATCTTTTCATTTAAAATTGCATTTATCTATTCTCAAAATAAGTTTGGTTGAATACTCCCCGAACGTTCGAAGACGCTATCAATCTTGCCATGGAATGGTCTTGTATGACATTACTGATAAGATAAAGGCGAACAATTATCATAACCCTTTATCACATTTTTGTAAATAACCGCCCTGATGTAGCGCAAACCGGTAGTTTTAAAGCTAGTAGGGCCGCGATATACGAAAAGTGGGATAAAGAGATATACTGATTATCATAACCAACGTACAACTGAATCTATATTTTTTATAAATGAATGTGAAAATGAGATAAATTCCAGTTTAAACCATAAAATGAACATTCAGATATCGAACTTTGCTGGTTTTCAATAACCATGAAACTGGCGTTTGGTTCTATAAGGACAACTAAATTTTTCAGGTTTCGAGTTTGGTGCCATATTTATCTGTTAAAAAAATCAATCATAGAGAGTGCGAGTATCAAAACTTCTGAAGCAACAATAATACAAATTATTAGTGTAAGAACCACAAAAGACTTCCACCAAAAATGGGCATTTTCCAAGAATTACAAAGAAAGCATTTTCCATCTCGCCGTAAAAGTCTTTTTTGTCTTTGAAGAAATGTTCATTTGAAAATCTTATTTTAAGACACTAATTTTTTATGAAAAAACGGAAGGTAGTTGTATGCTCATCAGTGATATGTTATCACCTTACTCTTTACTGAACAAAAACTCTATGATGAGAGGCATTTTCTATTCTACTCTTCCACCTAAATTTTCCAAAATGGAGTTTATTTAGGTAGGAATCCGCAAAGGTTTTTTTGCTTAAAAATTATTTTGAATTATGCTTAAATTGTAGCCTTGAATAAGATATTACTTCAGTACAAAATAATTTTTCAAAAAATTGTCAGCGAAATGTTGTAACGGTTTTGAAAATTTGCCAATGTTAAGCTTCAAATGTTATAATTTTTTTAAAACGGATTCCAGCTTGCTTATTGTTAATCTCTTTTTTATTTGTCCTTATAGACGCAAACACGGATCCAAAATTGAACTAACTTGAAAAGATCCTTACTCATCATAGTTTCCATATGATAACATAACATCGTTTGAGAAACATATTTGAGATAATTTTTTACATTTGACCTTAATGATGTAAAATATCCTTTTCAAAATTCAACTTAAATTCCGTCCTTGCAAAAGTTTACCTAAAATCGTGTCAGATCTACGTTCATCCAACTAGGTGAGTTTTAGGTTTATAAACGATGATGAAGATACGCATTGTGAAAATACTTAATCTTTAAATTATGCCCCCCTGGGTGGTTGAGGTGAAATCGCGTTCAATTTGTTCGTTCATGTAAGTTCATTTAGTAATAAATGATGAAAAAATCTGATGAAATTGCTGAATTTTCAAACTAAAATATCCAATTTTCTCTAATTCAGCATTTCAGGAGGAAGTCGAAGTCATTAAAATGCTATGTTTTAAACATGCTTAGTTTGAAGAATAACAATGAAATAATAAACACTGTTTTTTGCGTCTATAAGAACAAACTAATATAATGTGATATGGTCGTTAGGTTTGTGTGTAAGTAAAGTTTTTCTCGGAATATATCGCAAAGTGTTTATATAAATATTCAGGAAAAGGTGTTTATAAATATTTGCCATTTTTTCTATATGAATAATTATGCAATATTAGATAATATTCTGATATATTATTCATATTATTCGATATATTATATTATCCTTAAATTCTTGTCAGTACTGCTCTTATATTTTACCATATTGTCCTTATAATTTGCGCATATTGACCTTATATTTATTGAAGTAATGTTGCGATATCATTAAAATACTGTTATTTTTAATCAAAATACCTCCCTCAAATTTGCTTCTTCAAGGGATCAAATCATTGTCAATTCTACGACCATCAAAAAAATACTAAATTAGTTGATACAGTTGAATAAACTGGAACAAGAAGATGGAATACTATAATACTACAGAACTATGTATGTACAGATAATCAATAATAATTTAAGCTTCACACAAAATGGCTTTTTACCCGAATTCATCGAAAAATAAAAAATAATAAGAGACGATTAAATAATTTAAGTCAGTCGTGAATTGAGCCCTTCAAAATAAAATGAAATAAAAAATCTTGGCGTTCAAATTGATGATAAATTGATAATTTTTTCGTTTAATATTAGATTTGTTCACTAACAGGAATAAATAGAAGTGTCAAGTGTTCGAAAACGTCTTACTGAATTAAATCGGATTGGTGTTGTATATTGATCCGAGATAATCGCTCGTAAGTTGAACCCCGGAAACAGGATCGGGTCTGAGATTAAAACCTGGAAACGGGTCGATTTCAGTTCGCGTCGACAAAAAAAATTGTTAGCGTTTGTCAGTTGTTGTTGAAAATTCCCAAAGACAATCCAAAAAATCAGCACACCCAATTTTACTTAGGAGCAATAAACACATAAAGTTCTGCCTACAAAATTACGGCGATACTGGATGCATTTCTGGCTTATGCAATCGAAATAACTTATAATTTGAAAGGGGGTGCAATATACCCTGGTTAGATTGGAGTCAATTATAACTCACGAGAGTAATATGTTAGTTTTATTTTTTTGTGCTTATTATCGTTAGATAAACCAAAATAAAGTTGTTTCAGCGCTATTAATATGTTTTAGTAACGAAGATTTGAAGGTACGAATTTTCATTTTTAATTCGTTAAAATTCACAAATCAGAAACATTATGAAAAAGTGTTTCGAATTTTCGTCCAAAATGTATTTTCTGATTTTTTTTATGGAAATTCTTGGGTGAAAACAAAAAATAGAAACTTTAACTATTCTTACATACCTTACATGAGATAGATGCCTAAAAATTTTCGGGCCGCCGTTTAAGAAAATTCAATGATCTTGATTTTTTCATCTTTTGTCGACTTTTTTAGAATTATTATGCTGAAAATTGTCCGCAAATCAAGTCCAAATTTTATTCAGTAATTTTTTGAATTCTTTATAAAAAAATCAGATAAAAATCAATTATAATTTTCTGTTCTATTAATCTCCGATTGTCAAACTAATGGGATGGTCGCGCATATTAATTTCTTAACATTGATGAAAATTACACACTCGGATAGACAACCGGAAGTCCATTTGGGACCTTAATTTTTAAAAATTTTATTATTGTCGCAAAAATTTTTCAATCGACCAGTTAGGAATAAATTATTGGCATGTACTAGTTTGTGTAGAATTTATTGCGCGCCTGTGATATAAATATTTTCAAAAACGATATTTTTTGAGAAAAAATGATAATTTATTTGAAAAAAAATGGTATTTTTTGGTTAAAATTTTGGACTCGCTATACATATCCCGTTTCAACGGAACTCCATGCTCAAAAACGTTTACTATCCTCGATATACGCGTATTCGAATCCCACTAGATGTTTGTCTTACTGACTTGTCTTGCGTATGATTATAGGCAAGGATGTGATTCGCTGCTAATATGCTCGGGTGCACTCAGCAACTGAGCAATCACTTGAGAGTGAATCGAACCGGCTCAAGAATAGTAAACGTTTTTGAGATGGATCCGTTAGGTAGAAAGGATGATATATATAACCGTATTATACCATAATTGCTCTGAAAAAATGAACCAGCTTCCGGTTCAAATGAATAAATACAAAAATCGTAGTCAGAGAACTCCCAGCAACCGAATCAGACATTAAATAAAAAAAAAGTAGATTCGAGAAATTGTATCTTAAAAAGTAGACGATTTGAAACAAAGTATTTCGATTCATTCATGATGCACTTAGAGACATTCTAATTAAAATAAATAAATTCGTGAGCGTTTCGCAATATTGCACTTCGCGATATCACACTGGACATCTTTTAGGTAGTCTGGATCTTTTTCCAGAAAACGGCTTCTTTGCAATAATCTCTTAGCTAAGAAGCTTTTTAATGCGTAGGTTAAGCCAAAATACAGCTCAACTGACAGGGTCATGACAATTAATGAACTCGAAGTATATATAGTCGATATTGTAGGAGATTTCGATCAACATTTCTTGTTTATTTGTAATTTTTGTCGATCCAAATGTGTCAAGCAAAGGGGAAATTTTTATCTTTAAGGAATTTCTAGTAAAATTATGTGAATGAGCTGTTCATTATGAACATATTCAATGTCTTGCTTACTCACAAAATGTCAAATTAATCTGGTTTTGTTCGTCACTAAAATTTGCTTTGTTAACGTCGGTGAGATGTCAGTTTGCAGTTTATTTGCTTAAAACTTCTTGTATTATCCATAAGAAGTTCAAACTGCAAACATAACCGTAAGAAATAGTTAGTGAAAAATAATCAAACCCAGAAAACTACGTAGCAACAAAAGATACTCCGCTTTGGGCGAGTTCGACGCGTTCAGTATCTATAATTAACATTTCATAAAACCATTAATAAAAAAAAATTATAATCCAAGATTTAAATTTTTTCAAAACTGCAAATAAATTTCAAAATTTCAGCCTTGAAAACCTTGGAAGCTCCAAATTGTTTTGATTCGGCAGGCTCATGCACCACTAAGTTTGGGCGACTTTGGCCTTCATTACGGGTTAACTACATTTTATAAAAAGCCTGAATATCTTTAATTTTGTAAGGATAGTCCACCTTAGCGAGGTAATCAAATTTGATTTGAAATTTTCATCTAATCGCCCGAGACTAAGTGCAAAGATTGGACTTTGATCACTTACTTCTCATTGAAAACAGGAATATTTTCCAAAAACATTTCTTTCAATATTCGCACTCATAAAGACCTTTGCTTTCACAATTTTTTCTTTCGATTTCAATCTATTTTCCCGTTTTCTCATAAATAGACGATGTACAGCGCGATGATCAAAATAAGTATAAAACAACGTTTGTTATATTTAACTGCTGAGACTTCGAATATTAATCTCGATGGTAAGCCAACTTTCTGCATCAGTTGTTGCCGTAGTTTCATTTGAACTACTTTCAAAAAAATCAAAGCATATTTTTTCCGATTTTTCTCAAAAATTGAAAAATCACCTCACGAAGAAAGTAAAAGATTCCGATGGTGGAATTTTTTTTTATTTCTTTGAATGAATTCAAAGACTTTCCTAAAAACTCAGTTCCTTAGATGTTGTATTTATCGTTCAAACTTTGATCAGCACGCATTTAGAGTTTTTTGAAGAAATTCTCTAAAAAATAATATTAAATAATTGTAAACGAGAAGTCTAGAAAATTTTAACCTGCCATTTTTGAATTTCCTCGTCGTGGCAAATTCCTATGTTGTTGTTTGATCAACAAATTTCCCAGGAATTTTTATTCAGCCGAGTTTCAGTGGATTCAAAATTTTCAGCACCACTGCTGAGCTTCCAAGGTTTAAGACGAAAAAAATTTAAAATGAAATTTTTAGTTGACTTGATTCGAAATTTTTTTCCTTTGAACTTTCATTCAGCTAAAAAAAATTATTTATTAAAAAATATTTGAGAGAACTCTTTTCCAGCAGATGATGCAAACTAATGAAATAAGATTAAACCCTTCGAGGCCCAAAACATTGTTTCGAGAGGCTCCACAGCCTCATTTTGAGGCACAACTTGAGCTGCGTTCACTATAAAACTACACATTCGATTCATTCTTATAAATTGAGTATTATGATAAAGTAGACCATAAGACTTCCTTAAGAGGGCGGCGGTGCATTTTGACAGATTGCTTTTTTTTAATTTTTTTTGTCTTGAGGAAACTTTTTGCCCACTTCAAATTCCGAATGAAAAACTTTTCCAACACAAGTTTCCACTTTTCAGCTTACTGTTTTATCTAATTTCTTTCAGATTATTATTTTCACTTTTATAGATCGTTTTTTGAAAGAAAACACTCAAAAAACGCGCGTTTTGCTTCCATGGTTATAAATAACAGAAAAAATTATTATTTTTATTGTTACTTATAGCCCTAAATACGGCTTTCGACCATCGCTCGGATTATTAAATTTTATTTTTATCCATTTCTACGTCGAAATTCTGAAAATTTAAAATTTTGTGAAAAAAGACGGAAAAACCGAAAATTTTACCACATACGAAAAACAATTTCTGCATGAGTTAATAAATAATTGTAAACGGCTTGGTGGCTCAGCTTATCAAGTTCGGCAAGTTTAAAGGTTGATTCAAACTTTTTAATCCAGATAATGAGGCCCTGGAGTATTTTTTGCTGATCCGTAGTTTCGTTTTTTAAAAAAAGTATGATTTCAGAGTTATAAACAAGAGGAAGAAAACAAAAACGAGGACATATTTGTAAAAGTTAAAGTAGCCATTCCAAATATTTCAGCTGGGATCAAGAAAATTAGTTGAAAAATTTTAAACAAGAAATGGGAAAATTTTCGATATATTTCAAAAAGTTTCGACCGAAACTCCCAAAAAAATGTCCATATGATTTTCAAAAAGCATATAAATATATGTGTCACCTACGCGAGAATTAAAGTGGCCATTTGAAGATTATTTCGTTATTTTAAACAATAAATTTGAGAGAAAATAAGCATTTTTCATTAATGTTCGGAAGTCGTTTTCAAAAAATTTATCAGAATTTGTCGAATTCGAAAAGTTCAAATTCCGGAACTCAAAATTTCTTTAAAAAGCAGGAATTCGAAAATTTTTGGGGTTACCAAAAGTTGCCTGGATATAAACATTTACTTGTTGGTTGGTATTTGAGAAAGAATAATATAAACCCAGTAAAAAGTTTTTCATTCAAGACTCAATTCCGTTATCTGTAAAAATGCACCGACCCCCTAAACTGACTTCGTTAAATTTTTATCAGTTTTAAAAATCGTTCGCTTCAGATTAATTGTAGAGAAATCGCCATACAAGTAAATAAGTAAATTATGAACGATTGGGATAAAAAGACTTCTCATTCAGATTTAGGAATTCAATCAGCTAACTATTCGGATTAATAACAAGTACTGTATAGTTTTTTTCGAATATATTTTTAGGTCAAATTTATTTTTCGCACTTAACCTAAACCTCCAGAAAGGCAAACTTATTATCATTTCAAAAATTCATCTGAAAATTAGGAAAAAAGGATTCAGGATGTTGAAACTTTCCACGGGAGTTTGTGCAAAACGTTTAGACATCCTTTTTGAGTAGAATAAATCAAATTATGCAACATAAGCGGACTCCGCACAGGATAAGTCCGTTCCTAAGAAATATTATTGTGTAACTTTACTGCTTAATCAAACAGCATAATCAACAGACATTAAGCATAATCAACAAAGATCAGAATAAGTGAAAAAATTACACGCGCATCCTTTGTACTATTTGCGATTTATTTTTTGAAAAAAATTGTGGAAAATATTGAAATTTTCTTGTTAAGAATTACAAAATGCTGATAAATCAACGAAAAAACCTTTAGTATGGTAAATTCAAGTTTTAATATTTTTAATTGCATTTGAAAAATCATGTGACATTTTTATTGGAAAAATTAATAAAAAAGTATTTTACTTTCAAACTTTGACTATGATTTAATTTTACACTGAAATATAAATTCTTAGCTTTTAAAAAATCGTCGAATATATGTACTTCATGTGCCAAAAAACAGTTAAATTATATTTTTCGGACGTTGTTTTCTCAAAAGCTTCTTTGATATGTTGAATAGTGTTTTCCAAGACGGGTTGAAAAACTGAACCTTTGTAGCCCTAGCAGCTAGGTGTCACCGATTTGGAAGGTCAAAACAAAATTGATGAGACCAAGTGTGGGTGGCTGCGGTCAAAATTCCATAAATATCGGTCTTTTTGCTAGATTTTGGCCAAAAGGTGGTGGTGTGAAGTGTAGAGTTCGGCTTTTCAAAACCACCCATCCGATTACATTCTTGATAGCGCAAATTGATCTTGTGAATAATAAATACAAAAATGGTCCAAATCCGACCATTCTTCCATTTTTTAAGCTATCTTAGATTATCGATGATTGTTTTAAAGCCGAATTATTTGAAATTTTGCCAAAAATCTAGCAAATAACGACCAGGAAGTCGCGTAATCGATAAACAATTGTAAAAAAATCTGTTGAACCTATTAATTTGACGCTGAAATGAGCAAATTTATATTTGGTGGCATTTCAGACGCCACTGAAAACTGAGCGAGTGGTGTGGTCAAGCGCTAAAAGCCATTTTACTTGTATCTACAATCTTAGCGCATATTTCGATTGCTATTATTTTTACATAATTTTATTAAATTTGATCAATTATTGAGGCACTACGCGTTCACCTTTTCAGGATCTTTGTTAAGTTTGAAGGCAAATTTTTTGTTTGTTGCGAATTGTGAGCAATTGCTGATGAAACGAAAATCTTGTTTTGAAATTGCGTTATCTTGTATCTTAAAGCTTAAATTTTTGATAATTTGAATTAAATTTCAGAAAATTTTTAGTTAAAGGTATGGGCATACAATTCAGGCGTGGGCCAGACTTTTCAAAAATTATGCACATGATGGAAATTTAATTGGTTAAAAAATAACCACGTAACAGCCCCTGGCAAGGCCGCCGGCGAGGCAATCTTTTTAAAAGATTATTCAATGATGAAAATTAAATTGGCAAAAAAATTATAGTTTAATAGCTCCCGAAAGGGCCCACAGAGAGGAAATACATTCAATATTTTGTTGATTTTTAAAATTTTCCCATAAAAATCTTTGAATTCTTAAAGGTATTTCAAGCGAGAGTACGCTATAATTGTCGCTTACTTTTATTAAAAAAGGCTTGAAAACTTAATTTTTTGTGAAAAATCACCAAAGATGCAAAAATAAAAATCCCTTGGGTTTATCAGTCTTCTAATATAGTTTCAGCTTTTTTTCACTTTACTAAAAATTTTATTTTAATATCATTTCTGTCATTTGATCTGTTGAGAGCAACTTTTAGTATGTAGGGGATCGATGAAGGTTCCAAAAATGAGGAATTTGAGCCAACTTGGAATCCCTTAAAATTCAGCAAAATAATTGAAATAAAAATAAGCGATTGTACGAATTAACAAGCGGTTGTCAAATCAGAAATACAAACAAATTTAAATTTGGGTTCTACCATGGGTTAAAACCATTGGGTTTGCAAAGTAATCACGGACTGAAATCCGACGAACGAAATTTGTGGATGACCTGGGTTTTTTGAAAATTCTGATGATTTATCCTCCGATTTGTTGGTTGATTTTGACTTAGTAATATCAAGATCATAGTTTCAAGTGCACTAACTTCTTTTACGACAAGCGGCGATGATCCGTTTTTTAATAAATTATTCATACCATAAGACACATTCAAGTCCCGTTTCCTAAACTTTCTAAAAAACCAGCCATTTCATACCTTGCGCTTTTGACCTTTATTTTCAAAAACAGGTAAAATTATAAAACTTACTGATAAAAATTTTGCGAAATATTGCGTATAATTTGCCCTCTACTCAGTTCTCTATAGTGCCATCGATTTATTCCTGGCGAATTTTTCTGCGAAATTGATGGAAGTCGATGCAGAAATAGAATGTGACTATGTTTTGTAAAACTCGTATTTTTTTCAAATATAGCAAATTCATTTTTGTTTTAACGTTTTTAATAATTTCGCAATTAGAGAGAACAACCAGAGAAACAAAAGAAGATTTGGACTGAATTAGATTTTTGGATGCGATACACCAAGGCCGATAGATTTATTTAAAAGTTTAAATAAGACAATTTTTTATTTTTTCTATTTGACGACGAAACCCCGAAATGATAATTTCGACATAATTAAGCTTTTGAGAACCACATGATTTCGCTGAGTGTTGTTTTTGGCTTCTACGTTTTCTAGTGGATATTGCTAGTATAATTTGTATCTCGTGGTAATTTTTACTAATAATTCCGAGAAGAAAATATACTTTAAAATTTATTTTCGTAAAAAGTCCGTTTTTTGGTTATCTTATTCAGAGTAAAAATGCTTTGTCAGAAAAAAGTTTATATTATTTTCCTTAATTTTGTCAAAAACATGTCCCCCAAATATACCGGGATGACTTATTTCATTAAAACGAAAATATTAAATCGGTCCAGAAGTTTCCATTTTACAAAAATCATGGTATCGCTCGCGCCCTTTGGGACGCTTGCATACTATTTTTGCCGGATTTTGGCTGGAGTATGGCCGCCGCCGCGATTTCATAAATGGATAGTGTAATGTTCACCCGTTATTACAGACAATTAAACTTAAAAAATTTTATTATGAGAGTGGTAGAAGATTATATTTTTTGCAAGGCTACAATTCAATTTGAAATGAGCCACTTCGGATGATTTGTGGTAAAACATCAAATTTTTTATTCAAAATGCGGAAGCGGTAAGCTAAATATTCATCTTAATTATCGGAGAAGTGGATTTTTTAAAAAATGTATAATAATAAACTTAGGCACTTTTCGATGTTTTGACCCGTGTCCGTCAAAAATTTATAAGCTTAACAATGTCACATAGAAATATTTGTTCTTTCAAAAATGTAAAACTATACCTATAGAATTATCTTGCAAAAACTTTTTTTAAAAATTTTTGTTTCACATAAATGAAAAAAAAATGCATTTATTTTTGAGTTAAACTAAATTATGATAAGCTTTCGCATTTATCACAAATTCATGTTTCAAAGCTTTAATTTTAGATCAAGGATATGTCCTTAAAAATTACAGATATGAAAAATGTGTGATAAGTGAAAAGCTTCATCAGAATTTTTTTACTAAAAAAAAATGCAATATATGGATTTTTTTATAAGTATTATAAATATGCCAGACATTTTTTGTGACCCTTTATTTGTTTGAAATTTCCGCAGATTGGTATAATATCGAAATTCTTCAGCTAAATTAAACTGATGAACTAGTAGGCATTTTGATTGATTTGTGTTGGTCCTTGTCGTAAATGCTTATCATATGCAAATTTCATCTCAAATAGAACTTTTCTAAAATTTTCATCTGCAATTTATTAGATAAAAATAAATCGTAAAATTAAAATAAAAATTTACAATTTCCTTGACATTCATATTCTCTGCTTCAATCACAAAAAACGCAAAAATGGCTACCAAGTAGCGGAAACTTGCTAGGATAATTAGAGAGCTCATTCTGGTCCGTTTTGGAGGTAAAATGAATTGGTTGTTGTACGCATTATCGCTTCTTAACTGTTCACCCTGAACTTGTTTTAGACTAGTTCCTTTATTAAGTCCCTGATTCGTAGGTGTCGAATGTCTCTTCACTTGCACAAGTTTAAAACAGAATAGCATAAATGATTTCTAAATACATTTTTTGTATAGGATTTCTTCGAATAATTATGGTTTGACAATAGTCGTAAAAATTAAGGTAAAAACGAAGTTGATTATCAATTTTGGGAAAAAACACATTTGTAACAAGCTTTTCGAAAAAATATAAACTGCTGGCCTGGAATTTGATTTATTTTATAGAAAATTTTATGCATTGAAGGTCGAACTTCAACTTTAAAATTATAAATTTAAATCTCCAATTAGCTTTATCGAGAAAATTTAAGGGTCGTTGTTCAACTGTACAAATTATATTGGCCACAATTTCTGTAGGTATATTGTACCAGTTAGAAGCGAGTTGTATTACTAAATAAGTCAACATTTGTTTCTTTTTGATTTTAGATGTTAAGTGGACAAAATGGTAATCTTGCTAATAAAAAAGTTCGACAAATCGAAGACATTCATGAAAAACCAAGTGACAAATTGTAAAAGTTATGTGATTAAAAAATAATTACCTTTCAAAGTTGTTATAGTAATAGATTCCGCTTTTTAGGAATAACTGGGAAAATCAAGCATAGCCAATCATAACAATTGTAATTTTTGACAATTGAAAAATTCCTACTTGCATTAAAAAAAAATTTCTTAAATGCCTTTATTTTCTGCCTTTAAGACAGAAATTTGTCATTCGCTTTCATCAAATTTTGTAAAATTTTAACATTTGCTATTTGATTAAAGCTTCACTGTGTAGAGTCGCCCTGAAGTAATATATTTTCTGACTTTAACCCTTGGAATCACAGAGCCGATATAATCGCTCAAGCGATACCTAAAAATCAACTTCAATAAAAGATGGGCAATAAAACGATCGAAGAATTTGTCTTCGAATACATATAAAAGAATTTAGTAGCGGTGTTCAAGAAAAATAAATGCAATTTTTTCTTCGATGTGATTTGTTCCGATATATACGGGGAGTGATTTTCTGAGATTTTTGCCCGAAGTTTTAATTCCGTAAAATTATTTCGAAACTGACATCCAATCAAATGGTGAGATGAGCCAGTTTTTAGAAGAAAGTTTTTGTGCATGCAAAGAGCATTGAATATCAACAACTTCATATTCGATCTTAGGGACTAGACATTTTTTTGGAAGTGATAATCAAATATTGTCGACTTCAATATCCCATTGAAAAAAATTAGTTATTATATGAATTGAATCTTAATCTAATCAAACATAGCAAGGGAATTTATCTGCCTTTATTCATAGAAAATTGGTGAGATTTTTTCGATTGATGATATATAATCTAATCGGATTACAATGTGATGTAAGGCAATACTTGTGCGTTGGTACCGATAAAATAAAATTTGTGGAGACTACGATGGGCACCGTATTCACTGATATGCTACACCTTTGTTTACCAACTAGATATCTAGAACTAAAAATCGAAATTCTAGAAATTCTTAAGTGACTGATTCAAAGCGCGTATTACGAAAGGCCCAAAGAGTTAAAGTTTCAATTTTTTTGCATAAGGATGTTTAAGGGATTGTGGGGGCAGTAGTTATTTTGGACCACGGCTCAATCGGTATTTTTCAATTGCAGCCTGATCATCCAGCACCTTTCAGAATCGTTTGTTGCAATTAAAAAAAACACCAAATTATTCTGTATTTTTTTCTAAAACATTGAAATCGCTTGCTAACTGAAATGCCCGGAATAATGACAGATGATCAAAACCAAATAACTCATTAGTGATCAATTTCACGGAGATCAGACCAAAATATAAAATTGGAAACTTTTGACAATAATTGTAGAAATTTTCCAAAAAAATATCGTTTCTGACTTCATAAACGGAAATAATATCAGATATGGTATCATTTCAGAATAAAAAAACACCTCGCAAAGAAAAAGTATTCTAATGAAAGTATTTCAATATGATAGTTTGTTTCAGATTTTTGCGCCGATTTCAATATTTTCAATTTTAGCCTGAATCAACAACAAAAAAAAAAAACTAAATAATGGCGCGCATCAAATCGCATGAGTGATAGTGTATGCGAGAATATGAAAAAATTATGAAAATTTGCTCTTGGTTTTAAGTTTAATAAGAATGAGAGAATTTATGAAAAAGAAAAAGAAATCGCATCCCGTGCCGTTCGTGAGGTATACTTTTTTTTGCTAAATAATCTTCATTTTTGCCTATATTTAACTATAGCAAGGATTTTTCAAAAATATTTTTGGCAATAAAGCTGAATTTATAAAATCATGCTTGATTTTAATTGTATGAGAATTTTGAGAATTGAAAAGAAATACCAGCATTAGTTATGCATATACTTAAGTGCGATATCTCCTCT
>SCLH01001896.1:161985-192443 GCA_004367855.1 Oikopleura vanhoeffeni | reverse complement strand
ACTAGCCTGTCATGTTTGAACACTAAAACCATTTCAGACATTAATTTTGAGAGAACGGCTTGAATGGTTAAATAGGTTAAAAATAAGGTCACATACAAAATCAGCTTTTTTAACATAATTATTGAGCGGCTGACCGTTTTAAATATCTCAAAATTGAAGAATCTAGCCATTTTAACAGTCTTTACCCCGTAAAAACAGAATTAATGTGTGATTCTGGATAGAACCTAGGTTAAATAAGTCACAGCCAAAAAATAAAGAAAATCTGACATCAAAGGTGTCGCGAAAATTTGGAGACTGATAGGCTAATGTACACTAGTTGAATTTGTGATATGGAAAACTTTTTTTCCATGTCACCACTTTGAAATACGGTTTTTCTGAGGAAAACATGATAATTCGAAAAGATGAGAATTTTCGAAAACATTTTTTTTCGGAAATAGCCGTACGAATCTGCTTTTTTCCACACTTATATTCCGTTGCCACATAGAGACCGATTATTATCAAGAAGAAATACATTCGATTAAAATAGGCGAAAAACTGTGCCTATTGAGATTCGAAAGCCGGACTTTCGGTTGAAGAGTCATTACCGGTGAACCGCGTTGACTTGGAAAAAACAAAAAAGTTCCCATATCACAAATTACTTGTGTACATGATACAAAAACGTTGATCGATATCTTTATGAGTCAAAAGTTTAGACCCGAGTTATTATCCTGACAAGCTACCTTATATTTATTTTAAAAGAGAAGCGTTTCCCGAAAAACCGAGAAAATTGTCAAATAGTAACATTGTGATTATACTTTGACTTTTCTAAATGAATTCGGAATTTTTAACGCCTATATCATATATATATAGCTATATAGGCTATAATATAGGCTTATGATTAGGGACCGTCAGCTGGGGATTTTTGAAATTTGAACTTTTTAACGTGTGAATAATTTTTAAAAATTTTTAAGGGTCTATTTTCGGTTCTTGACTATCGATTTACCCGAGAAAAAAAATAATCTGAAATTGGGTATCTTTTCAAAAATCTAATCCCCAAGCTGACAGTCCTAGCTATAATGTTTATTCCCGCGACTATTCACTATTTGGGCCTAGCAAGTGCGTATAATTTAACTCCTCCGCCTACGTGCTTGCGGCGTGTAATGACACCTCTTGATTGCGGGAATAAGTTATAGGGGAATATATATAAAATTTACCTTCTAGCCATGTGTTTGATCGAGTTGGTTTTCTGGTACGAGATCGACTTTATTTCTATACCAGACGACTCGTTTTTCCCTTGGAAGGGCTTTGCCTTCTAACTGAGGACATCTCTACACCATTAGGATCAGGCATCAACAACTTTTTGTTTAAGTTAATTTGCTCTTGTTAAATATTTTTGTCAACATTTACCTGTAACATACATGGGCCTTTCGACGACACTGTTTTAATTCTCTTCTGAAACTGCTTTTTAGCATGGTTCATAAAGGCCTGTTTTTTAGTTGATCTTTGCAATGTCTAAAAATTTAATCGAGAGTTGAATTTTTTGAAATAGTTTTATGGAATTTGAATAAATTCGTCGAGGGTATTTAACTTACAATTTTAAAAGAATTGCAAATTTATCCACTTTTTTTGATAATTGACCTCTCAAGGAGTCAAATGAACAACGGTTAGAAATATTTTTGTTAAAATTTTTAGTCAGCTTAGCTGAGAGGTTTATACTTGGCTAAATCCGGGGGCTGCGGTTTCGAACCCCACTGCTCTTGAGTATATTTATTTTTAATTCAAATTTATGGTTCCAGTTTTTTTGAAAAAAGTTTGAGCGCAGGCCGACGATCCAAACTTTTTGGTTTCTAAGTCGAATTGTATTCTGCGTCTTTAAAATAGTCTCAGAGCCTCGCGGCATACTTCACCAAATTTGGCTTTTTTTTGAAATTTGGAACACCGATTTTGCCACCTGGTGTGGTCTATATTTTTTAATTGACAAATTCTTCTTAGTTAGGGTCGATAACATATTAGTATAGGTGAAATTTATTTGTATAGTCAACTTGAAAAACGAGAAATCCCAGTGGGCCGTCCCTATATATCGAGAACCTGCCTAGTGTAATTCATAGTCAACTTCGTCTATGTTTTTTATGTTGTTATTGACATAAAATATCACTAGGAGGTTCTTCGATATGATATATGACACCTCTCAACGACTTAAATTTCTTCTTGAACAAAATTTATGAGGTGTCAAATGACACCCAAAATTTAGAGGAAAAGTTGTACTTATTGTCAAAAAATTGTCCTCTAACCAAATGAAGTACGTGTTTCTCAAAAACCGACGGATAAAAATTTTCTGCATTACCAGCCATCAAGTATCAAAATTTGTTTTTTTAGTTTTTACTTGAATGTTAGATGGAGACATCCGTTCCAAATTATCATTTCCGTTAAAAAACTACAAAGAGAAAATGTCAAAAGGTATGTCAATGTTCTAACCGTTTTTTATCAAATGAACTGTGTGCTTTTTGAACTTTTTCATAAGTCTGAAATAGATTTCTTCCCTTCATTTTAATTTTATTTTCTTTCTTTGCCAATTTTTCGCTGTAACTTTAGCTCGTTTTATTTCTTGAAATTCGGCCGCTGGCATTTAGGATTTTTGTTCTTTAAATGGGGCGTTTTGGGGAACGGTTTGTTTTTTTGTTTTTTTTAGTTTTTGAGATTTTTTGAAGTTTTCGTGTTTTTCTTCGTGTGCAGCAACCTTCTTCTTGATCTTTTCTCGAGGCGGACAGAGTTCGTTTCGACGCACTTTTCAATACGGTCTTTTCATTTTTTACAATCTAACTTTTATAAAAAAAATTTAATTTTTGGCATCATACATTTGCGCTGTTGTGTTTTGAACACAGAGACCCAAACATTTATGAGGAATTTTGTAGTATTCGAATATCATTACGATCTCTGGGCCGTAAAAAAAATTTCCGGGATCGCAATTGATATCAACCGCAAATCACTTTGAAGAACGTTTTTGGAGCCTTTTCCCTATTTCTTGATAATCTTCTAGAACTGTATTATTACTGAAAAGATGTTTTTTTGATTAATTGTTAAGTAGTTGTTTTTTTTAAGGGACACAAGAAATATCTGCAGAAGTCGGAGCTAAGATATAGTAGCTCAGACGAGATATTCACAAACAGGATTTTTGCATCGAGTGATAAATTAATCACCACAAATTTTTCTTCGAGTCAATATTGGCACTTAGTACAACTTTTCGTCAAATTTTTTGGCAGAAATATTTGTGTGATTTGACACCCCTAAAACTTTCGTGAAAAACGAAAAAAAACGTTAATTTGTACCCCTCTAGATGTGCATATGACAAAAAATTATTTTCAAGTATTTTCTTCTGCAAACTAAACCAGGATAGAATATTTTCAGGTCCGCAGGTCTTCTGACTTAAAATATGCCAAAACTGTTATTTGCAATCCTTGAAGAGGTGTCAAATCTACAAAGTTTGTACAAGCTGACGAAAAAAATAGCTCCGAAGCTGTGCAGTGTCCTCAACCGACATTTAAAAGTTAACCGGTCATTTCCGGTATCATCGGACATCTGTTGAAAAATCAACAGAATTTTGGTATTTATTTCCCTGGCTGTTGGATGCAAAAATTTGCTGATTGTTTTTGAATCATGTGTGAGGAAAAATCAAGTGTAGAATAAATTAATTTATTAATTAAATATATAATTAATATTTATTAAATTTAATTTATTAAGTTTTCAACATTAATAAAAAAAACCGATCTGATATGATGATTTAAAAATGTAACTTTTATAACTTCTAGTTATAATGTGGAATACAAAATTGGTTTTTCTCTATCTGGTTCATTTATGAGACTTCCACTCGGATTGACTGAGAAAATCAAAATTCTTTCGAATTCCTGCCAAAATTTTTTTTTCTATATTTTTAACCTGGATTTGGCATACGAGTTGACACCTAGTGTCACAGTAATTTAGCTAATTAAAGTTTTAGTTTTTCGCTTCTAAATTATATTTGTATTTTCTCAGTCGAATTTTGATTGGTCATTGTGTTTTGAGGTGATTCGCACTCGCCAATCACACATCGGAGAAACTATTCGTAGTTTATATATGAGTATTTAAATAATACTAATTCAGTAGTGTTCAAATTATATTAAACAACCGTTTTGGGTGAGCATATTTCAGGTTTTTTGGAATATCAGTTTTGCAAGTTTCAGAACTTTTAGGTGGTGTTAGTGATTTTTGGGATTTGTAATGGCTTTACGGGCTGACCAATGGAGATAAGATATTCTGAACACATACATTGGAAAGATCTTATCTTACTACATACTCCATTTATCACTTTAAGTACAATTAACTAACCATCTGGTTAACCGCGGTTAAAGACGAGTCCTCGTTTTTTCAAAGAAATAAGGATCCTAGCGTACTAATTATACCTAGAGCGCTTTTTTAAAAAAAATTTTGGCTGAAAAAGTGGCTAATAATGACCACATGACCCCGTAATTGATATCAATTGAGTTCTTAGAAGTTCAAACTAAGCACAAATATTCAGAGAAAAATAATTTTAAAAAAAAATGTCCGAATCAGACCATTGTTTCAAAAAAATTTCAACAAAACTATAATAATAAAAATTTCAGTAATCTCAAAAAAATTACAAAAAAAGATCTGATGAAGACTATTTATTTACCTTCATTATTTATTAAAGTTGCTTTTAGCGTTTTCAATTAAATTTTTGAGAAATTGATTGAACACTTGCGATTTAAGATTATATAGAAAATTACTACATGGTATCTTACTTAGTAATTATAAATTGATGATATTGTTGACACGTAGGTAAACTCTTGATGGTGCCTACAATTCGATTATATTGAAATTGGTTCTGTTTATTTTGAAGATTAAATCTAGGTGGCATCCTCTAATAACATTGTATTTTATAAACTAAGTTATAACATATCATATGTATCTCTCAAAACTGCATTACCAGTAAAACTTGAAAATAAATTGTAAGGTTAAATTGCTGTGAATGTAAAAAAACGTTCTCGATACCTAATCGTTTTTTGCTGGAAGAGCTAGTTGTCGTTATTTCCGGATTAATTTATTCAAAATATCTTCATGAAATTTTTTGTTTCAAAATTATGTATAAATGCTTTGGAGTACAATGCTTTGGAGTTTGCTAAAATGTATGTCGCCAAAGTAAAATAATATGATTTGAAGTTTCTAAGGACCATAAATTAATGTCCGATATAAATAGTTTCTTTATCCAGTGTCATCAAAAATAATAATAATATTGATTGACCCGGGCTGTTTTTGTATCAGATACACTAGATACCCCCCAAAAAATTAGAATTAGTTTCATTTAATTTCCCGAATTGAAAAGACTCCTCCCACTTTTTTAAAAACCAGGGTTGAAACTTTATAATATAGGGTTGGTATTCAGTTGTTTCAAGTTCGATTTGTTTTTCTTCTTCCTCTTTTTGCATTTCTTCCCATAGCTAAAAAATTACGGACATAATACAGAAGGACATATGAAGGACATTATACAATTATTTCTACAATTATTAAACTTTCTTATTCATATATAAAGGATGTTTTTAATAAAACCATCAGTATATTTTTGAATATATCAGGTAACACAATTTTAAATATTAATTCTCGTCTTTCAACTATTATTTGTAGTCCTGAAGATGCCATTCGGCGAAATATCTACTAAAAATAAATTATATTATTGTGATTTAAATTATTTTGAAAAATTTCACCATAAGGGTGAACATAATTTTAGGTTTATTTTTTTCTTGAGAATTTAAAAAATTACTTCGGGGTCAAAATAATTCGATATTTTTAAACCGTGTTCAGCTGCTAAATTTGTTTCTTACTTTGAAATGTTTGCACAATTCATCTTCGCGACAAAATTTGTTTCGCCTGATTTTTGGTTAAACAAACTAGAGCTTAAAAACACAATAGAATCTACTACTGTAGTTTGGTTAATAATCACAATCGACCGGGACCCTTATAATCACCCTCTTTTTTCTGGCGTGTTTACAGCAGGGTCTGGCGGGATAGGTGAAAGTTTTTTCGCTCAAAACTTCACCTATCCGCCGGATTTCACCACTTCTAGTCAGAGTAAGAATTTAGCTGATTTTTTGCTCAGTTTTCATCACAAATGCAAGAAGTGACCGTTTGAAAACCTCAGAAACTACTTTTTTGGATAATTGACTCAACAGTAATTCGAATTAAGCTTCTAGAATGCTTTTATTTAATTTATACAAAAAACCAAGTACTCAAGTTAGGTATATTAATAAATTTTTACGATGAATCAAAAAATTTAAAATGAATTCCAAATTATTATTACCTATATAATTTAGTTTAATAAAAAAAACAAGTGACACTCAAAAAAACTATCACTTATCGCTCATAGAGAAATCAAAGTGCTAGAAATACGCCAGAAATCCTAAAGCTATCTGGGGCCATGATTATCAAATTATTATATGAGGAAATTCAGCGACAGTATTATAGACTCGGCACTCTAAGAATAATCATAAAAAACGAAAAAACTTTGATTTTCTAACAAAAGAAATAAATAGTTATCGTTAAAAACTGCATTACGTAGGTTTTTGCGTGGGTTTCACCTATCGCCGGACCTGCTGTAATACGTTCTTAATTTCGATAGAATAAACTAATTTTTCACAAAAATATAATTCGAATTTTTTTTCATGTGACTAGGGACTCCCATAGGGAGAGTACTGTTTTACGGTATCTTGACTAGTTTAATTTATTGCTTTGGTATTTTTTAAACTAGTATAATACTTGAAAAGCCAGGTTGCTACGAAAAAATTATATGTAAGTTTTTAAAGTTATGTTTTGTGTAATAATTTGATTCATTTTTTGGTACTTTTTAATTTTGCCAATAATCTATTAAACGCCTAACCGGTATAGGTATACTTGGTAGAGTCTCCCATGCTTTATTAACGCATTTTACACTGTTATTTTATAAATTCATAATTTCTATTATATTTTTATCATAAAAGATAAAGAATTTTTATTGATAAATTTTCGTTTGCCAGAGTGGTCAGTTGTGAACTTTGTGAAAATTACAGTCAGAAATCGTAGAATTGTAAAGTTTTTCATATCTTTGTTCAATTTGCGATGCAGAAAACTTATGAGCACTACTGGGAACCGCTAATACGCAAATTCATCGTATCTTCGCGCGGTAGTATATTTATCATAACTCATTCCTTTGCAAATTAACTGATTATCGGCCATCGTACTTGTCAATTTTGTTCTTAATCAATTCAATTCTTTCGGAAAATTATTACATGTATTTACGTTAACTCGGTTAGATCCGCAGCCTAAGCTTGCTGAGTTGCCCATACGGCTCTGCGCAGTCGAGTCATGAATAAGGACCGCCCTCGGAAAAATCTCGAGATTGATTTTATGAGTAGCCAATGAGCGCACGTCAAAAACGGAATTGACCAATGTTTTCGTTCATTTCATTTCAATCTCGAAACCCTTCCCCCGTTTTTCCTCATCAACAAAATTACATAATGTAAGAAAAATTGGAGAAAGCTGAAATGTATCATTTTAAAACCGAGGAAAACATTTTGATTTTCAAAATACTGTCCTGATTTCAAAACATATTTTAATATAATTAAATTTTCGAGAAAAATGAGATCTGATTCGCTTTATTTTAGTAGATTTTCCGAAAGTAATTAAAAACGAATTTGGACAAAAATAAGAAAATTTTCAAATTTTTTACAAATTTTCACGATTTTGAAAATGTAATTTTGAACTCAAAATTTTGTAATGTTGAAGAATTTAAATAATTCAAAGTTACGAATGTTGGTCAAATCAATAAACATTATTTCAAAGTGTATCTTTTTCCCAACCTAAGTTCATCTTAAAATGCTTACTATCTCTATAGCGCGTGTTCGAATCCCACTAATGTTGTCTTAGTGATTGCTTGAGTGATTACATACCGATCAACTTTGGCGGTCCCAATATTAAGCATCCTTGCTTATAATCATACTCAATACAATCACTGAGACAACATTAGTGGGATTCGAACACGCGCTATAGAGATAAAAAGCATTTTTAAGATGGACTAAGGTTGGAAAAAGGATATATTGAGTAAAAAATATACTCCCAGAAATTTTTTTATGCCTGCATCTCTAAAATTTAGAGTCTAATTGCGACTTACAAATTAACAACATTTCAAGAGCAAAAACTTTGAATCAAAAGTGGGGTGTTATCGGTTCATCATTTGAACCCGTAGTAGTTATGAAAAAACGTAAAAAGTACATTTTGTATGAAATTTGAAAGCCAAAATTTTATGGAGACGAAATTTTGAATTTTTTTAAAAAACAGGCTTTTGATTGGTCAAAAATCGACTTTCTTCAAATAAAAAACTGGGGCTACATGCGTGTTCTTGCAAAAAGTCTTGAGATTTGAACATACAAAATTGTCTTTTTGTCTAGTATTCTGAAAGATATGAGCGCTTAAAATATCACTAAAAGTCATGTTTGGAGAAAAACCAATAATAGCTAAAAAATTTGTAATTAATTTAAATCCCTTCCTCCAATATACGTATCATCCATCGGTAGTATCCTAACGGAATCTTTGACAGAGGCCAATTTCAAGGCTGCAAATATTGTCATAACGTACGTAGCACCAGAATAATAGTTTGCATACGCATCTCCCGGGTAAATGTCTTCAGGGACAAAATATTTATAAACTGTATTTCTCTCTGGGGGATCATTATATTTAAGACATCCAGTCATCTGACTAGTTTCATTCATTTGTATATTTGTCAGAATTGTATTCATGAAAATTGTTGGATTCAAAATAATATCGTCATCCCCTGAAAAAAAAATCAAAAACATAGTAAGAGAATAAAGAATATACTGTTTAGAAAGAAGAAGGCAGTAAAATTTAAAGTTACGCTTCTTTTTTGTAAAAGAGTCCGAAAGTCGAACAGGTATCGTAGATTACCAAAGGAATCAATTTTTTTGTTCACTATCATAATATTTAAATAGGTAGTCTTCAGGTCTCATTCTTTCTTGCTGCAACCAAGTCATCTAATAAATGCAACTCAACACAAAAAAAAAGTGTAACTTGTCATTTCAATACCTTGTTATTTCTAAGCAGGACATATAAGAGATATTGAAGATATTCCTTTCTCCGGCTTTTTCACTTACGCGTCATAACTGTGGCGTCAGAAAAGATTGTGACCAACCAAATCACGCGATTCTTGAAATAAGCTGACAATCCTGGTAAAAAAGTTTCTCAATTTCACACAAAAAATTGTAAAATCTCGATCAATTTGTCTTAAATGAATAACAACAAAAAATGTTTCGGATTAAGTACGACGTCCTTACAAATAATTACCTTAAATAAAAATTAACAAAAAATCTCTTGATTTTTAGACGGTAAAAATGAAATTCAGAATTCTCTTTAAAATCTGAATAAGCTTGTCAATTTTGTTAATCGTAGACTTAGACTGAATCTGTACCAGACCGATTTCCGGCACTAGTGACCATTCTTAATAAATCTCGAGCCATATAAGCAAAGTTCATATCAACATACATATTTCAATAGCTTAAAATAATATTCAGCCCAATTTGCAATAGGAATTAAAATAAAAATAAAAAATTCCGATGAACAAAAAGGCATTAATGAGGAATGAGAAAAAAAAAATTCGCGAGAAAATGTACCCCGTGACGGGCCCAAAAGGCAATAATAAAAAGAATTTAAAACGTTTTTTATATTTAAACTACTGTTAGTTAACTTCAAAGGTTTTCTCATATCCATCTAACAATTATTATATGTTTTCATCAAATTCTCTCGTAAAATTGTACCCTGAAATTATTGTTAATATCATTTGTTATTCTTAAAACAGAGACGAGTCCAGCCACGTCGTAACTCGCCTATTCCGCCTAAAACCTTTCATTCATTTCAAGTAATTTATTTTTTTCGCGAAGTTTTGGATCTAGAAATGCTCTGTTTTAACCGAGGCCAATTTTCAAAAATAATAAAACAAAAATCGAATCTGAAAAAAAAAAACTTATCGGTAATTATTGATTAATCAAGTTATAATTATTGAAATAAGTGATCAGAGATAGAAAATGAGGCGACCTCGACGTGGAAATGTGGTCGATTGAGCAACAAGTATTGGCAGATAATGGAAGTAAGTGGAATGAATGAGAAACCGAAGAACCCTTACTATTTGAATCGGACCGGAAATAGAATCCAATTGAGAGAGAACTGCTAGTGAGAGCGAAGATGAACAATCGATGAGCCAATTCCGACTTTGAAAATAATCCTGGAAGAAAACGAGCAGGCCGGAATGGATATCAAATGGCAATAAAATGGCATATAGATTATTGTGGGAATGGTATTTAGGAGAATGAATTACGCACATGAAAATGAAAGATATTCGTCAGTTTTGGAAATTCCAATACGAAGTTCCAGTTTGTCGAAGTTCCATTGTTCGAAGTTCCAGGTGTCGAAGTTGCGGTATCAAATACCGGGGGTCTTAGGAAACGAATAATCGATTGTTTCAGAAGATAGAAAATAACCCCTTCAATTAACAGAAGGATATACAGCATTATAATAGTTGAAAAAAACATACTTTTTCGACAAAATAAAAAATGCCATTTTTATTCAATAATAAAGTGCATCATTTTGTTCCGAAGAAGTTGAACACAAAAACGCGAGAATGTACCCAGACCGGGAAAATCGTGGTCGAAGGCCGACAGGGCGGCCTGTGTCCTCACCGTCCGCTTCAAATCAACCTATTTAAACACCACCCTTATAGCTTTTCCAACGGAACTCCATCTAAAAAACTTCACTAAATCTCTATAGCGCGTGTTTGAATTCACGTAATAGGCAAGGGCTTGATATTGGGAGCGCCAAAAGTTGGATAGGTGCGTAATTACCAAGACAATCACACACAGATCATTGGGATTTGAACACTGCGCTATGGAGATAGCAGCATTTTCAACATCCACTAATGTGGAAAAGGGTATGAAAAAATTTGTTAATTCCTTCAACACTGAAACGTTTTCGCTTATTCCATAAAAGGCTGTAATTACTGTAATATAGAAGTATTTCTTGGGGCAGTGTATTTCAATATCTATTCTCAAATAGCAAAGCTTTTCACTAACAGCCCTAAGATTGTTTTTTCAGATTTGTTAGGTTTAGCCTCGCTATCTACATAGAAACGGATAGGTGATTGTGGGTATCTGGAGTTTTTTTCCTAGCTTTAAAAATGAAGAACCCAAAAAAAAACAATAAGTTAAAAACTGTTTTTACAGGATATTCAAATGTATATAAATTGATTTTGATCAAATTTTTTTTTTTTTTTTTTAATTGATAAAACCCTTTAAACAAAACTTTACCAAACCGCCAAAAGGTATCTACTCCTTACTACAGGGAACTATTTCTTAAGCATAAATGAAAGGATAATTTCAACTCAGCATCTACACGCATACTAGTAGGAAAGTTAACACAATTTTTTCTTCAATAATAAATTTCACAACAAATTATTAATAAAACTATGTCAATCAGGATGCAGAAGTTTCAATGAGTCACACAACAGCAAGCTCTGACTAGCTAAAGCCTCGGAAATATGAACAATAAAAAACATTTAAAGATTGGTGAGCCATTGTGAAAATCCAGTAGTACATTTTGAAATTGGTCTTGAGGTGTGTACGTTGATAGGAGAGGTTCGGTGAAGTTATTAAATAACCTTTTTGTAAATTTTATTTGTTGACCAGGACAAAATTGTTGCTTTAAACTTTACTGAAATTTTTATACAAAACTTTAACTATTTATTTTCACAACTTATCCCTGTACAACAAAAATTATTTAGAAAATAAGCTATCTTATTTTCCAAATCAAGATCTTCAAACAAGCAATAAAAATTCTATGACTTCGGTAATACTGAAGCTTGCATCAGTCCACATAAAAAAGTTATTGTATCATAAAAAAAAAAAAAAAAATAAAAAAAGAAAGAGGCTGGTAGCAAACAACGCGTAAGTGTGGTAATGCTAAAATATATGAATTTGTAGCTAAACGTAGGCGTGTCATTGCCATTTATTTATGCGTATGTATTTTTGATGAATCAAATAAATGAATGTGTGAACAAAGACTATTTTCCTATACATGATTTGTTAGCGTAACAATTTAATATGTACCCCATGCCAAAAAGATTATAATTTATGCTATGATAAAATTATTTCAAACCAAAGTTTTATTGTCAAAACAATAAATTTTGGCCCAACCTTATTCTTGAATAACGGTCACGTGATCATTTAACGGGCGATACTGTAATGTAAACAAAGTCTAAGAAACTCCTTAACATCTTTAAAGGGGTCTTCGACATGATTTGAGAAATTTCTGAAAAAAACCATTGTACCAATAACAGTAATTTGAAAAGTACTCAAATTTACGCAAAAAAATTCAGGGTCAAACTTCAAACGTTTTTAAGACTTTTCTCATACAGGAAAGTCTGAAAAAATCACGCTGACGAAAAATCCAAAAATGAGATTTAAAAATATGTCCATAAAATAAACCTTATTCTTGAAAAATAAGATCACGTGAACGTGTTTGGAAATATATGTATGTTCAAAACTCTTTAATTAGGTGTGTAGTAGTCCTTCAAACTTTTCGGCGTAATTTGAAGTACGTAATTGTGGTACTTGGGCCAAAACCCATTTCTAATTTGAAGGTCACGGAATCGTTTTCGGACTTGAGTGTAATGTTAAAACAGGCTTAAAACTTCTGAGGAACGGCCAACTTCACTTCTTTCAAAAAATTTGATTTTAAGCAATTTTTGAAAAAAACAGTACTAAACTTTTACCAACCTTATTCTAAATATACGGTCACGTGATCATTTTGGGGCATAGTGTAGATGGGAAAAAAAGTCTTAGAATTTTTTATTCTGACAGCGATGAAAAGGTTATATTTGTGATTTAAAAAAATTTTGCAAAAAATAAGTACTGTAAACAGTAAAAATTTTCAATAAAAAAACGCACAAACGTCCAGTTTTGTCTTTAAAAGTTTATCGATAACTTTTAAACTGGTCTTGTCATTAATGTTTAAGCGTCGTAAAATGCAGATTTAATGGTGAATGGTCACTACTGTGCCGGAAATCGATGTCTACGAGTTAAAATCCGAGCTAGTTGATCCGACATGCAAAATTTCAAATGGGCCTCGATCGATCACATTTTTTCCAAGATCGGTTTCCGATTCCGATCAGCAAAATTTGAGGCCGAAATTCCGGATCCGACGAATCGGGATTTCATCCGATCAGCAAAATCTGCTCGGATGCCCTCCTGTGTTTCAACTTTGTTTTCGGGAGAGCTTCCTCAGAAGGCCGCACCTGGCGCGAAGCAACGATAAAATCAGGTAATATTCGCTCTAAACCGTTAAGTCGAAACGTATACTCGCCTCAATCGCGCAAATTTCGCAGTTCTGTTTTCTCACAATACAAATTAATCACAACTATATTGGGCACAATAATATTATTCGAGTATGTGATCGAGGTCAAAGACGAAGCCAATAATGAGAGGCAGGTGATCCCTACTTAGATATCCTTTTTCCAACCTTAGTCCATCTTAAAAAATGCTTTTTATCTCTATAGCGCGTGTTCGAATCCACTAATGTTGTCTCAGTGATGTATTTAGTATGATTATAAGCAAGGTGCTTGATATTGGACCGCCAAAGTTGATCGGTATGTAATCACTAGCAATCACTAAGACAACATTAGTGGGATTCGAACACGCGCTATAGAGTAGTAAGCATTTTAAGATGAACTTAGGTTGGGAAAAAGATACACTTTGAAATAATGTTATTGATTTGACCAACATTCGTAACTTTGAATTATTTAAATTCTTCAACATTACAAAATTTTGAGTTCAAAATTACATTTTCAAAATCGTGAAAATTTGTAAAAAATTTGAAAATTTTCTTATTTTGTTCCAAATGGTTTTTAATTACTTTCGGAAAATCTACTACAAAATAAAGCGAATCAGATCTCATTTTTCTCGAAATTTAATTATATTAAATATGTTTTGAAATCAGGACAGTATTTTGAAAATCAAAATGTTTTCCTCGGTTTTAAAATGATACATTTCAGCTTTCTCCAATTTTTTCTTACATTATGTAATTTTGTTGATGAGGAAAAACGGGGAAGGGTTTCGAGATTGAAATGAAATGAACGAAAACATTGGTCAATTCCGTTTTTGACGTGCGCTCATTGGCTACTCATAAAATCAATCTTCGAGATTTTTCCGAGGGCGGTCTTTATTCATGACTCGACTGCGCAGAGCCGTATGGGCAACTCAGCAAGCTTAGGCTGCGGATCTAACCGAGTTAACGTAAATACATGTAATAATTTTCCGAAAGAATTGATTAAAGAAGCAAAATTGACAAGTACGATGGCCGATAATCAGTTAATTTGCAAAGGAATGGATTATGATAAATATACTACCGCGAAGAATACAGATATTTGCGTATTAGCGGTTCTCCAGTAAGCTCATAAGTTTTCTGCATCGCAAATTGAACAAAGATATGAAAAACTTTACAATTCTAGATTTCTGACTGTAATTTCACAAAGTTCACAACTGACCACTTGGCAAACGAAAATTTTATCAATAAAATTCTTTATTTTTATGATAAAAATATAATAAAATTTGAATTATAAAAATAACAGTGTAAAATGCGTTACTAAAGCATGGGAGACTCTACCAGGTATAGGGCGTTAACTCGTAGACTTTAGACATGAATCTGTACCAGACTCGATTTCCGGAACTGTGACCATTTATTAGATCGAGCCATATAAGCAAAGTTTCATATCAACATACATTTTTCAATAGCTTAAAAAATTAATTCACCAATTGCAATAAATTAAAATAAAAATAAAAAAATCTCCGAATGAACAAAAAGGCATTTAATGGGGATGAGAAAAAATTCGCCGAAATGTACCCCAAGTGACGGGCAGCAGTTGCAATTAATCATCACGAATTCAAAAACGTTTATTTAAATTTTGAACTACTGTTTAGTTAAACTTCAAAGGGTTTTCCTCTAGTTGCCATTTAAACATATATTAATGTTTTCATCAAAAATTCTCTCGAAATTGACTCCTGAAATTATTGTTTAATATCATTTGTTGTTACAACCAGAGACGAAGTCACGCTTACGCGTACTCCAAACCTTTTTTGATTCTAATTAAATTAATTTTTCGGAAAGTTTTGGCTTCTCTAGAGGTGCTATATTCTAACCGGAGGCCATTTTCACAAATAATTACAAACAGAAATCTTTGCAAATTAAAAAAAACCCAATCGGTAATTATTCATTTTTCTCACCCTTCTCTCTCGCACTACGCATTCTATGGTCATCAGCATTTCGAAAGTCTATGACTTCTGGAGATCTGGCTCTATTTTTAAACTGGAGGCCTACTGTAATTGCATTTAGAGGTCTTAGAAATTCGTTACGATTCTTTTGAGGGGTCTTCGCATGATTTGAGTACTTTTGAAAAAAAAATATATGGTACCAATGTAAACAGTAATTTTGAAAAAGTACTCAAATTACCTAAAAAAATTCCAGGGTCAACTTCAAACGTTTTAAAGACTTTTTTTCTCATTACAGGAAAGTCTGAAAAAATCACCGTGACAGAAATATCCAAAAATAAAGTTTAAAATATGTCATAAATAAATCCTTATTTCTGAAAAATAAGATCACGTGACGTGTTTGGAAATATATTTATTTCAACTCTTAATTAGGTTGTGTATTAGTCCTCAAGTAACTTTGAGGCGTAATTTGAGTACTATTTGGGTATTGGCCAAAACCCATTTCTTATTTGAAGGTCATGTGTAATCGTTTCGGGACTTGAGTGTATGTAAAAAAGGTCTTAAAAACTTCTATAGGAAACCACTTCACTTCTTTCAAAAATTGATTTAAGCAATTTTGGGCAAAAAAACAGTACTACCTTTTACCACCTTATTCCTTAATAACGGTAACGTGATCATTTTGGGCTATAGTGTATTGGAAAAAGTCTTAGAATTTTTTTTCTTGATCACTATGGAAGGTTTTAATTTTGTGAATTTAAAAAATTTTTGCAAAAATAAGTATGTAATACAGTAAAATATTTCAATAAAAAAAACGCACAAACGTCATTTCATCTTAAAATTTATCGATTAACTTATAACTGTCTTGTCCATTAATGTTTAAGGCGTCTGTAAAATGGATTTAATGGTGAATGGTCACTACTTGCCTGGAAAATCGAGTCACGAAGTTTAAAATTGAATAAAACGAAAATGTATGGAAACCTACGAAAATATTGTCAATATTTACCATAAAGCTCGTGTGAAAAAAATATTCTCTGTAGGTTTTAAACGTTAAACAAAGATTTAATTGTTTATAATTTCCACAGCAGAGGGTAATTGTGGTGTTATCTAACGCCGCGCCTACGCGAGAACAAAATAAAACCCATTTTAATTGGTTTAAAATATTGTTTTTTCTGATTACTTTTCTTTTCAGTTCAATTCAAAGAATAAAACAACAATTTTTTTCAACGCTTGTTTCATTTTACACGCACAACCCCTTAAATGTTCTATTTTTCCTAGAAATTTTTTATTTTTTCGGTCAATTTTCAATTTGACTTTAACCCAACCTGCATCCCTGTGTTTTGAAACACGGAGACCGGAAAAAAGACACCCAAAAATTATATCGATCATTATGCCTGGGTCACTTTAAAAAACTTATTTGCCTGTTAAAATATAGGGAAATACGTTTTTAACGTTACCCAGGCAATAATGATCGATATGGTTACAATTAAATGGTTACAACAGAATTATATACATAATTGAACTGAATGCTTTATTATTGCACCCAAATATGCATGCAAAAGTTATTGTTTTCAAAAAAAATAAAAAGGTCCAACCGAGATTTGAACTCGGATCTCCTGATTACTAGTCCAGGCGCTTTAACCAACTAAGCCATTGGACCCATGATAACCTCGAGAAATTGAATTTATAATATATTTTAACAAGAAAATTTAAAAATGCATATCATACAAAAAAATATTATTTTACTTATATTATAAAAGAAATAATTCTGTTAATAAAATATCATCTAAATTGCTGAAAATTTAAAATGAATAAATTCCAGAGCATTTTATTAATCGAAATCAATTTAATATTGCTGTTTTTTGCGACGTTCATCATGGGGTCCAATGGCTTAGTTGGTTAAAGCGCTGACTAGTAATCAGGAGATCCCGAGTTAAATCTCGGTTGGACCTTTTTATTTTCAAAGATTAAGGCAGGCCAATTTAGGCTGATATTTTGGATAAAGTTCAGGAGCCGGATGATCCGCCGGATCTCGACAAAAACCAATAATAAATATAATTTATATTGTATAACTTTAAGTTATTAACTTATACAAAATTGACAATTTTAAATTGTACCGCCTAATTTTCAAGTGGCGTTGAAACCAAAAGTGGAACGTTGTACTTAATCGATATCCATTGCCCAAAAACACTAACTATTTTTTGAGCGTTGTTTACAGAAATCTTTATAAGATCAACCTTCAATTTTTTCCGGTAATGATCAAGTTGAAGAGTTAAACTTTGAAAAAAATTTTATAATTCTAGAAATTTTATGTTTAATTTCTAGAAAAAAACGTCTTGAAAAGCAAGGTTATTTAAACCACGTGATACTACGTCATGGTAGGCTCCAGGAAATGTATGTTCATTTCCATAACTGCGCAGTGCTTTGTTCTAATTAAACTTTTGTCTGATTGGACTTTATCTGTTGGGAATCAATAAAAATTTTTAAATAAGTTCAAAATATCATGAAAAAAATCTCGTTTTTTAGGAAAAAATTGTTAGTTTTCTCGATTTAATGAAATTATTGATTATTTTTACAATATTAAGCCTTATATGGTATAAAGTGTATCACTCTGGCATGATTTTCACAATTTATTTTTTTTCAAAACATATCAGTTTTCCCATACTAAAATCGAAATCGGATATTTTTGAAATTTCACTCCAAAAAAAAATTTATGCTCCAGATAGTCTAGAAAGCTAATTGTTTCGCAAATTGTATTCAAAACACTTTACTAAATACTGGCTTAATTGAAATTATAATTCCAAATTTTGAACAAAAGTTTTTTTTCGAAAGTAAAAGTTCAGCAAAAAAATGGCCTTTCAAATCAACTCGTGATAAAATTTGAACAAGTTATCCGAAAAATTTTTAGAAAATATTTTCAGATTCACATTGTTGAATTTTAAAAATGTATTGCAAGGACAAGTTTCTGCGATCATTTTTCTATCATTTTTGGCTGATTTAAAGTGACTTTAGCCTTTCAAAAAAGCTATATGCCTCGGAGGGTTAGGGGTAGGAGTTGGTTTTTTGAGCTATTTATAAAATTATTTTACGATACATTAATATCGGGTATGACTAAAGTTGACCAAAGGAATCTCATGGTGGGCAATTATTTTTTTCAAAACAATCTAGAACAAAAATCAAAATTTTCAAAATTCGAAAATTTTTTAGGCTTTAACCTGCATAAACGGTATTATCCATGATATGAACATTTTTTATTGGTGAATATGACCGCCTAAACGATGCAATGACATTAAAATCAGCGGAAATGTCGTAATCGAATTCTAAGAAATTCAATTATTTTTAAGCAAAAATGTTTAACCTAATTATCGAATTTGACGCTGATTTGGGGTCGAAATTGCAAAAAAAAGCCTGTAAAGTTTCTATTTGTTTTCGAACAAAGCTTTGCAAAATTTGTAGCTTAATTTGCAAATTTAACCTGGAGGAGATAGATTTTTCGAGGCGTTATGTCCAAAAAACGATGGTTTTTTGCATGTTCTAGAAAAAATATAGCATTATCGACAAAAACAGCCACTGTGAAGATTTGAATAGTAATTATACAGTTTATGTTAAAATTTTTGTTCATTTCAATAAAAAACCGGGAGGAGATAGATTTCTGTTTTTGGCTTAGGTCCTCTTGTGTCGCTTATGTGGTGAAGGAGTGTGGTCATACAAAAAAAGTTTTAGCATATTTTTTTCGCAAGTTGAAGGCTAAGTTCTACAAATTGGCTAATTTGAATAATTTCCTTGACACTCTGTTTGGCTGATATTTCATCGAGAATAATGTCAAATTAGGGACCGGGATATCCGTTTAAGGGAGTGGGTGTCGCTGATTTGAGCCTCTTTCAAGGTCATTTCCCGCCAAACTAGCAAAGTGATATTCCAAAAAACATTTGTTAACTAACAGAACTAACTTCGCGGTAATTTTAAACTTAACAGTAATCTGATACAATCCCACCTACGCCGACACCTACGCTTTTAAAAGCTTTTTAAAGACACGCCAGTTCGTACCTACTTCTTCAATTTTCATCATTTTTTAATTTTTTTTGTGTCAGGCTCCGGAGAAGCTTAAAATAATGCAAAAGCGCTTTTGTTTTAATATTTTGCTTTCAGCGGACAAAACGCGAAAAACCAAAAATTAAATTTTTGAAATGGTCAGTTTGGGAGGCTCAGCAAAAGCTATCTCCTCCACAGTTTGAGAGATATAGTTTCGACTCATACTGCATCTGGAAAGCACAAGACTGTTTTGAACAATGAACTAGAGAGTTTTTCGTAAACTTTGATTCGGCGTCTATTGGGTCATGTCAACTTTTCATTTTGAGCCTAAATTTTTGACAAAATTTAAAAACCAAAAAATGCTTCAAAAGTAATTATTTCCGTAAATACAAAACTTTTAAGGATTGGTGGCAAATTTTTTAACTCGGTAGCGGTCAAAAGAATCAAATTCAGCGCAACTTTCAATTTCAAATCATAATAAAACAATAATTTTGTTTTCGTTTTTTGGCTTTTTGGCCGCCGAAAGCAAAATTTTAAAACAAAACCATTTGCATTATTTGTTAGGCTTCTCCGGAGCCTCACACAAAATAATGAAAATGATGAAAAATTGAAGAAGTAGGTACGAACTGCGTGTCCTTTTTAAGAAAGCTTTTAAAAAGCGTAGGTGTCGGGTAGGTGGGATTGTATCAGATTACTGTTAAATTCAAAATTACCGCGAAAATTGGTTTCTGTTTTAGTTAAAACGTTTTTGGAATCACCTTTGCTAGTTTGGCGGTAATGACCTTGGAAGAGGCTCAAATTAAGCGACACCACTCCCTTAAGGGGTGTCTGATTTAATAAAAGAGGCATTAAAATTCTCCAAATTGATACGGGGTGATAATTAAGTGTACTAAAAACCAAATTCATCAAAAAAAAAATTTCGAAATTTTCGCATTTTTTCGATTTTTTTCTAAGTATTTTTTAAATAACTGTTGCTCGAATTTGAACCACTAAACTTCAAATATCGAATTGACGTAAGGCCAACTTTCTCATCAGTGTTTCACTGGCTTTCTTTGAGCCTACTTCGAAAAATCGAAGCACTTTTTTTTCGGAATTTTTTCGAAAATGACCAAAAAAATCATATTTTCAAAGTCTGCATCGAAATATGAAAAAAAAAACTACAACCTAACAAAATGCCACAAGGTGTAATTTAAAAAAAATTTGCGCAATTTTGAAACTAAACCTGGAGAGATAGATTTTTAAGGGCAAAAATCATGAAAACGGCCAAAATCGTCAGTTTATTGGACGGCTAAGGAAAATTCAGTCATCGAAATGAAAAACGCTAACTAAAATCTAGTTTGCTCATTCCACGTATTATGCCAACTTTTTCGAAAAATTTCGATATATGGTCTGGGAGGATAGATTTTAAAAATTTCGCGAATTGACGTCAGTTACGACTATGTGACGATTGGAGTAGTCATCAAAATTTCAGTTTGACCTTTGATTTCACAAGATTAGGGCTAGGTCTACAAATTGGCATTTTTGGAATTATTGCCAAGGTTCAGATTTTCCTGAAATAGCTCTGCAAAATTGCAATCAGACATGATGCCCCCTTAAGGGAGTGGGTGTCGCAAAATTGAAGCCTCTTCCGAGGCCATTCCGCCAAAACTAGCAAAGGTGATATTCCAAAAACATTTGTTTAACTAACAGAACCAACTCGCCGGTAATTTTGAATTTACAGTAATCTGATACAATCCCACCTACGCCGCACCTACGCTTTTAAAAAGCTTCTTAAAAAGACACGCAGTTCGTACCTTCGTCCTTCATTTTTTCATCATTTTTATTATTTTTTTTGCGTGAGGCTCCGGAGAAGCATATCAAATAAGCAAATTGCTTTTGTTTTAAAATTTTTCCTTTCGGCGCCCAAACAGCAAAAAAACGAAAACAAAAAATTATTGATTTATTTATGATTTAAATTGAAAGTGCGCTCATTTGTTTTCTTTTGACGCTACCGAGTTAAAAATGGCACCAAAAATCCTTAAAAGTGTTTTGTATTTACGGAAAAATTATTTTGAAGCATTTTTTCTGGTTGTTCTAAATTTGTCAAAAATTTAGGCTCAAAATGAAAAGTTGCCATGGCCCAAGAGACGCCAAAAGCAAAATTCGAGAAAAACTCTCTAGTTTTGTTGACAAGTCTTGTGCTTTCAGATGCAGTATGAGTCGAAACTAATCTCTAAACTGTGGAGGAGATAGCTTTTGCCTGAGCCTCCAAACTGACCATTCAACAATTTGCTAAAAATGAAAAATTGACATGGCCCACAAGAGCCGCCGAAGCAAAATTTCGAAAAAAACTCTCTAGTTTTTTGTTGAACCAAGTCTTGTGCTTTCAGATGCAGTATGAGTCGAAACTATATCTCTCAAACTGGTGGAGGAGATAAGCTTTTGCCTGAGCCTCCCAAACTGACCATTTCAAACAATTTGGCTAAAAATGAAAATTGACAGGCCCACAAGAGACGCCGAAGCAAAATTTCGAAAAAAAAACTCTAAGTTTATTGTGAACAAGTCTTGTGCTTTTCACGATGCAGTATGAGTCGAACTATATCTCTCAAACTGGTGGAGGAGATAGCTTTTGCTGAGCCTCCAAAACTGATCATTTCAAAATTTTAATTTTTAGTTTTTTTTGCGTTTTTGTCCGCGAAAGCAAAATTTTAAAATAAAAGCAATTTTGCACGATTTCTTAGGCTTTTCCGGAGCCCCACACAAAAAAAATAAAAAATGATGAATGAGGAGTAGGTACAACTGCGTGTCTTTTTAAGAGGCTTTTTAAAGCGTAGGTGTCGGCGTAAGGTGGGATTGTATCAGATTACTTTAAATTCAGATTACCAGCGAAGGTGGTTCTGTAGTTACAAATGTTTTTGGAATATCACCTTGTAGTTGACGGGAAATGACCTTGGAAGAGGCTCAAATCAGCGACACCCACTCCTTAAGAATTCAAAATTTGGAAAAACTTCCAACACATTTTGTTCACTTATCCGCTACTTTGTGTAAATTTTGAGACGCTTTGTATGTGGGGTCTAAAAGAAGATAGATTTTAAAAAAAACCGTTTAGTGTTCTAGAATAGACTCACCACTGGTCGTGTAATGTAACAATGTTGACTTTGAGATGTGTTACGTTAGACGAAGATAATCTACAAGCGAGTATCTCAGATTTTTTCACAAACTCCCTAGAATTGTTCTGAGGCGTGATGAAAGGGTACCAAAAAGCGACACCTACCTCTTAAGGGGGTATTGGTCGCTGGAATTGATTTTCTGGATGAGAAATCAGCTTAACAGAGAAACTATGGGCAATTAAGATTAGCCATGTTGTAGATCTACCTTAATCTTATCAAACCATTGGTCAATGATTTTTGTCCGATACACTCTGAGATACGTTACCAGTACAAGGTGTCCCTCGACCAATATTTCAAAATCTATTCCTCCAGGTTAATTTTGAAATCAGCTCAAATTATGAACATATCCCGTATGACTTATAAACTTAGGTCCTCTGAAGCGTTTTTTCAAAAAATCACTTCAGTTTTTTCTAGAAATTGCAGATAACCACCGATTTTTTGCGATTTTTAGCATTTTTTTCACCAAAAATCTATCTCCTAGGTTATATTTTGGAATCACTCAAATTCCAGCAAACACTAGGACACAACAATAGAAACTCCTCTAGAAGCTTTTTTCAAATTTCGACCCCAAACTCAAATATAAATTTTGAAGGTTACGTGAAAAATTTCCGAAAAAAATGTGCTTCGATGTGTTCGAAAGTCAGTCAAAAGAAAGCCGACAAAAACACTGATCAGAAAGTTGGCTTACGTCAAGGTGATATTTGAAGTTTTAGTGGTTATTGAAGCAAAACGCTTATTTTTGAACTTCATTTTGAAAAATATATTAGAAAAAAACGCGAAAAATGTCGAAAATTTTTTTTGATGATTTGGTCGGAGGTGCACTTTGTTATCACCCGGGTCATTTTGGAGCAATTTATATTTGCCCCTAAAGCCTCATAAAACCAGCGACCAGTACCCCCTTAAGCTTAAATTAAAAAACATAGGGAAACAGATTTGAGTGTTTCTCGGTGCAATCAATGATGCCGCATCATATCGCTTTTCAGAGCCCAGATACCCTTTTTCGTTGCTTGAATGAAAAACATAGTAGAAGAATTTCAAATGGGATTCAATGATACTATACTGTATACTCTATACTGTATAGGGGTAGACCCAAAACGCCACGCTCTTTCAGTATATCGTACAAAAAGTGGCAGATGGTGCCGCGCTTGCTGCCGAAAGTTAACATCGGCGTGATGCAGCGTAATATGACAAAACAAATCAGCTGTTTATAAGCGCTAAAGATAACTTAACTATAAATAATCAAGATTATAAAAAATAGTATCAAAATGAATCAATTAAAAAAGTTCCATATTTGGATAGACTAAAACTAAATAGTGGAACAAAGAAAAAATCCACTTTAATTTATGTCACTAAAGGCGGTAAAGATAATTCTTAAATTTTTCAATTCAAAGAAGAATCAAATTATTATCATATCGTGCTAGAGTGTTCGTATAAACTCAATAACTTTATATGTGCATTTATGCACGTAATAAGCGTGCTAACTGTGGTGCGTTAATTCCGTTTTGCAAGCGAAATGATTTATTTATGCCAAAGAAACGCGTGGAAAAAAATATATTTTCATAAAGATTTTGAAAGGGCTGTGCATGATCGTCAAATGACGATTGGGAAATTTTGGAACGAACGAGTTAATCACAGTTCATAACTGTACTTGACCAAGTTTCATTAAACGAGAGAAAATCATCTCAGTTTATAACTGAAAATAGAACACCCGCCGAAGTTCAAGAAGAAGACGAAAGTATTCGCGATTTGGACAAGGCCAACCAGTTCAAAGAAATTCCGATTTACCCATAAAGAAAAGCTGTAGAAACTGGAAAAGTCGAAATTAAAAGTGTGCGAAGAACAACTTTTCCATACAAAAGGAGCTGAATTTTTGGCGAAAAATCACTGGAATTGTTAATAGAAAAGAAAAGTCAATCGTTATTTTCAAGCAAAGAACAGAAATTGATAAATGGAGTCGAGACAAATTGTTGAATCTTTACGATCCGCTCGCGATATGTTCCGATCCCATTTCTGAAACTTTATTCACTTAGATGAAGAAAAGCTAATACTTATTACTTCACGAAGATCGCGTGAGTAATGATAATTCTAAACTTAGAAAAAAATCAACTCTTATCAGAGAACAACAATTGAGATCATTCTTGAAGATTTTTTCTTTAAATCCCGAACAACAGTTAATTCGGTCATAAATTTTCTTATGAAATTGGTACAATCGAAAAATTTGTTCGATTTATCACAAAATTTATAAAATTCTGAGAAATATTTTATTTCAACTGCAAAACTGAAGAAGAACTCGATGATACTATTTTATCGGGCCCGGTACCGTTGGACCTACAAGTACCAAAAGTTAACAGACTACCGTTGGACCTACATAAGTAGGAGAGCGTAGGTTCGAGCAAAAAATATGTTGCAAAAAATGAAAATGTAGTACCAACGGCGAGGGCCTAACTTTTGGTACTACAATTTAGTACCAAAGTGAAGACTTAACTTCTGGTACTAAAATGTAGTACCAAAATAAACCCTTTAACTTTAGGCTACAAATCAGAGTTACAGATTAAGATTTAAGATAACGCGGGTTTTGAGCTTCGGTTTAACTCTCGGATGAGACCAGCTGAACTAAAATTAACGCAGATGATACCAGCTGAGCTAAAACTTTTAGATTTTAATCATTATTAACCAAGATGTTATTTCCAGAAAGTTGTATCAAAGAAAGCGGCCTAAACTTTTATGGAGTTTGAAGTTTAGATGACATTTTGGATCATGATGAACATATGTCGGAAGTGTTATTTTTGACTTTTTTTAATTAACATTTACACCGGCTTTTATTATATATATGCTTAATTACTTGTAAGTAATTATTCAGTCGGTAAAGTTCCAAAAAATGGAAAAATTATCGCAAAAAAACAGAAATTATTGAAATAACCACTGGCACAATGCATTGGCCTTTGTTCGTTGACATTTGCTGGAAAGGGTAGTCGGTGGCTATTCTATAGTCACAAAAATCTGACTCCATGTATTTTGTCTAACTTGAAAAACCGGATGAACAAAAACCGGATGAACAAAAATAATTCATGCTCAACCCGATTAAATTACAGAGAAAAAGACGGAAATTGTAGTTGGTCTGGGAAAATTTCAAATATCAGTGAATTCGCAAGATTTTTTGTCGCGCACTTTTTTGTTCCGATTTACAGCCAATCAGGCGGAAATTCAAAAAAGTACAACCGATTCGATGTTCACTACTCTTGGCTTGTTAGATTCCAAAAATGACGTTTCTTGCGAATTCACAAAAAAGCCTTTTATCAAAAACGTCAAAAACACCGCTTTTCGGCACATTTAACAGATTGCTGCGCCCTGAGGCAAAAATCGAAAAAAAAGAACGATTCACTGAAATTCAGACAATTTTCCGGATTCTCACAAATCTCAAAACTTTCCGATATAAGCTCTAGGAATTCTTTTGTTCCTTGAAAAAAGCTGAGGGACTCGTATTCAAAACGCGGTTAACCAGATGGTCGGTGGGAGTGGTACTAAACTGTCTAATGGAATCGCGAGATCAAAGATAGATCATCCTAAATGTATGTTTCAAAAATGTCCAGTCTACACTTGTCTACCGTACTAAGCCTCTGAATCCCAAAGTCAACTAACACCGACCCCTTAAAGGGGGTGCAATAAGTCTGCAGATTGGTACATTTTTTCAGAGCGATATATGAAAGAAAAAAGATGTGAAAATTAATTTTTTTTCTTTAACTTAAAAGTGTTCATTCTTGCGAACGTTAATATTTTTAATTTCTTAACATAACTAATTATCTGGGAAAATTAAAAAAAACACCTTTCACTGTAACATCATTTCCAACTAAACCCGACCACAGAATTTATTTCGAAGACGATATTAATAAACTTCAGACATTTTCGGGTGTTATGCGCTAAAAGTCTTTTTTTAATTCTGCACATTAAAAATTTCTTTGATATCAAAAGTTTTTTTCCATGAAAAATGATCAAAAACCAAAAAGTAGAGAAAAACAACTTTTTTTGAGATAAAATGACCTTCAATTGCGTTTTGATATTAAAAAATGTTTGAACTATCACATCAAAAAATCGACGCGTATAACACTCGAAATTTTATTGGAATTTTCACCACCATAAAATTTTTAAAAAAATTTAGTGGCCGAATGGCACTTATCGAGTGTACAGCCGAGTGTTAAAAATTTCATCCATAGTTTAGAATGATAATCGCGCGACCAACTCATTAGTTGACATACGAAGATTTAATAGATACAAAAAAATTAAATAAACAATTCTCCCTCATTTTTTATAAGGAATTCGAAAAACCAACAAATTGGACATGATTTGCGAAAAAATTTTCATAATATTCCAAAAATTCGACAAAAAGATGAAAAATAAAGATTTTATGATTTTTCAAACGGCTGTCAGAAAATATGTAGGCGTTTTTAAAAAAGTTAAAGTTGGCTATTTTTCGGCTTTAACCCACAGATTTAAATAAACAAAAAAAAAAATTTTGGACAAAAATGCGGAAAATTTCAAAATAGTTTGAATTTTTTGAAATTTTTACGTTTCAAAAATGAAAACTCGAACTCAAATCTTTGCTAAACTGAATAAAAATAATTTTATCAAGCTGAAACATTGTTAATATCGGGTTAGCTAACTATAATAAGCATAAAAAAATATACTGACTTATCATTCTCAGGCAATATTGATAATTGCGCTAAATCGTCGATGTGATTTAGTGGATAATGAAAAGAAAGACACCAGCTTGATTGTTTTTCAATCTTTCCGTTTCAAAATATTAGTGATTCATTATTTTTTATTACAGATTTATTTTCCTTGGTCTACCCAGTGGGTAGGTACGAGTGAAAAATGACGAGCAATAACGCACAGTTACTTCTGGAGAAGAGAAAAGTATTAAAAGTAATGAGGATTATTTCTGAAAATCAGTCATAATTCACGGCCCTCAAGTGCACCGGCTAAATCACATTTTTGGTCTAATTCCATTTACATAAATTTATCATTACGAGCAAATGCTAGAAATGTTTCGGACATTTTTATATCTTGCTTAATTTTCAAGTTCTGGTGCTTTTGATATTTTTCAAACAGTGTGCAATTATATCAATTTGATGATTCAGTCAATTGATTAGTAACAATTAAATATATATTGTCTGTTTGATCTGTACTTTTTATTTAAGTTACCACTCTGCTGTTTTCGAGTGAACATGTTCGAAGTTATAAAATATTAGTCGCGGGGACCCGAGTAGAAGGTAGAAGCTAGCTATTTTTTCTCAGAAACTCACTGCTGCTTTTGACCACTCTGCCTTGAGCAAAATCTTGCGTACACAAGTTGAGTTTTCGCAAAAACACTTAACTTAATCCCCCCGCGTTTTCAAAGCGCGGCGGCATCCCTCTTTTCTATTATAGTTTCTTTCCGTCATTTAAGATATGTACTCCAGTACTTTTACTATAAACTTTATTTGACCTGAAAGTCGCCATCATAGCAAAGGTACAATGTATATGAACAGATGAAAATCAGCGCTGTAGTTTTGCAAATTGCAATCAATGCGCTTTATTTTTTACCGTGTTGAAGTTATTTCCTATCATTATATAAAGTCATTAATAATGCAATTATACACAAAAAAAATAGAACTAAACAATTCAGATTAGGCACGTGGCGCCAGTAATCTAATTTGCTGAATTGCATCAAATATTTGGATCAGGCGTTAGAAACAAAGATTCAAGATAAGCACACTTTAAAAAAATTAAGGGGTCCGACGGGTATAAAGGGTGTTTTCGAGGGCGGCGCTGGAGAACACAATTACCGCAAAGACTTGTACGATATCAAAAAAAAACACGGTAAATCTAGCTTTCGGTTGAATGTACTTTTCTCAATCTCGAAATCTTTATGAACTCACTTAATTTATGATTTTAAAAAAGGAGTTTTAAAATTTCAAAATACATCCCTGGACTACCTAAAATATTGTAAAAATTTTAATTTCTCAAAAAAGTTGACACTATTTATGTTGGTTATTTTAATCTGAGATTTCAAAAAATATTTAAACTTCTAGAATTTCGAAAAATCTGAAAATTTGCACGTCTTGGACAAAAAACTACGCACCATGTTTTTTGTATATCATATTTTAATTTTTCCTGTTTATCAGATTTGATTGAATTTCAGAGAAACATTCAACCTGACAGATTTTGATACAGGTCTCCACTTTTTTCCTAGCAACGCTCAAAGTTTGAGTTCGGGATAAACTGAAAAAAAACAAAAATTTCAATTTCTTTTTCAAAATTGACTTTTTATTAAGTTTTTTTAACTTACGGTTTAAATGCAATTCAAAATATGTATTAAAGATTTTCTGTTGGCGTTTGTAGTTATGCGTGAAGTAAAATGAATTTTCCAAATGCAGTGATTTAAAAGCTGCGAAAATTATAGTTTGCTCAGGTGGGAAACTTTTCAATCAGGACAAATAATTCGGATAATCGGGCGCGACAGCTGATACTGGACACAGTTTACAATTGTCCTCATACAATGAAAATGCCGATTTTTGCAAAGATTGTGAATCAAGCAATAATTTTTATCTAACAATCTTGATTTTTTAGGGTTATTTGATAACCGCAGATTTTTTGCCCTGTAGGTTTACTGAAAAGACAAACAATAACCTACGATTTTATTTTTCCAAACTTCAAGAAACTAAAAATCAGTTATTAATTTGCTCTACGAAATAAGAGTGTAAATCTTTTTTTCATTATTTTTGAATGAGAAGGAATACGAAGTTTTACAATGTAGTTTAAGTCAGATTGATTTTATATCATATGTGTAATGTTTTCAAAAACTTTAAATTCCTTCTTGACACCAAGATAATTAGTAGCAAGAATAATAACAAAAGTGATTTTCGGTAAAGATATTTTGTCCAAAATAAAATAATTTTTTCTTTCTTTTTATAAATCGCCTTGATGATTCAAACCTTGGAAAAAAGTCTTTTAAGTTTAAGGCATAGTTATTAAATGTACAGTCAGCCATCATTTCACATAATTTTATTTTAATATCCTTATAGAGAAAGTAAACGTATGCGGTTCAGTATTGTCTTATGTTCTGCTCGTTGATTGGTTTGAATAAATACACAAAACACGCAGTCAATATTAGTTTACAATTCCTCCGCTGCAAATTATCGGGCGCCAAACCGTTAATATTAACACATTAGCTTTCAAAATTGTATCGCTGCGTCAAATTTGAATATATCTTGTATATTTCCCATTTTTAAGTCACTTCCGAAATTGGCCTAAATGAGCGCAAAAATATTCGTCGGGTACTTCCCTTAACCAGGTATCAGTGATAAATGTTTGTGTAGACAGAGTCTGAACACTTGTAAATATATTTTTAATTGCCACAAGAGTTGTTTTCCTGGCAAGCCGCTAGGGATTGAGAATTTTATCATTGAATCTGACGCCTTTTTTACAGAAACCATTTATTTACAAAGGCTGGGAGCAGGCTTGAAAGGGATGCATCCGACCTGATTTTTTATCAGCATCCCATTTTTCACTATTATTTGCTTAAACCTACGCAAAAAAGGGTGGAAAACCCGCAAATCGCATCACTTTTACAACCTGGCTTGAGATAAGACTTGCACGAGAGTCAACATTTCTCCGGAGAAAATGGCAATTTGTTGTTGAGCGGTTATTCATAAAGGTGTTACAAAAACAAAATAAAAATGGAACTAAAACAGTAAGAAGATTCATATTAAACTTGTATTTGATTTTTAACGAATTTTGACTCAGGGAAAAACAGGGATTTTATATATTATAATCGGCCTTCGCAAGAGCAGCGCGCAACAGCGCATCTGTTCATTATGCATTGAAAGCTTTGAAAATTCCAATAAAATGATTGAATAAAAATAAACTTTTCGAGATAGGACCTTCGAGAATATTCAGCGGCAAAAGTGTTACCTAC